>DWON01005380.1:0-14997 GCA_018251015.1 Phocides pigmalion okeechobee
AGATTGGATGTGGTTGTCCATGGGCTGCAGTGACCACTTAACACCAGGTGGCCTGCATGCCCGTTTCTTACTCTTACTCAATAAAAATATATATATATACAAAGCTCTACAATCTGCAAGTTCGACTTGTATTGCACAACACAATAGCTGTATTTACGTCGTTGCTAGGCTGTGGGGGCGGAAGCAAGGCCCATGTGTTTGAAAATGTTATACAGGTACTAAAAAATACAACATTTCTGTAAATTGTCACTACCTCCCACAAAGTTTATTCAACAAAAGATGAAAAAAGATTAAAAATCCCACAAAGTTGAAAGAAGATTGAAAATATTTTAATCATAACATAAGGACTCAGATAAATAAAATAACATACCTTCTTAACTCTTTGATCAATAAACTCTCTTTCAGCTGCAATAAGTTTCTCTCTATCCTCAGCAGACTTATAGAAGAAGCCAGAGTTAACTTCTGTCTTCTCATACTCAAGAGACACATTACAAGTGAGGATGTATGCATTCTCAACACGTTTGGGCATGTCAGGATGACGGGCACCATGATCCATAACTAAACCTGAATCAAAATATTTTGCATTTCATGTTTATGATTTTTGTATATATGTATTACATGTTTACAACATTTGGAATGGTTTTCTTCTATTCTATATGTACTTGTAATTGTAATTAATCAATAAATAGGAAATACAAAATCCTTTATAACAAGAAAATGCACATACTACAATAGAAATACTGGTTGCAGTGACGACACCTCTCACACTATGTAAAGAGGATAATTTAATGTTTTTTTTTTAAGTTGCAACAACTTAGTAACTAATACAAACCTTTAACTAGTGTAGTCTCAGTGGCAGTCTTGTGCTGCATCTCCATAAGCTCCACCATGTGCAAATCCACAGGCTTGTTAGGAGTGCGGATCGCAAGAACAGCATCAACACAAGCATCAGTTAACACATCAGCCAGACTACTGTGCACCTGGAAAGATCACAAAATACTTGCTGTTCCCAACAATTGTCTCACCATCATTTCTATATACACAGACATTAGTATTATAAAAGAAAATAAAGCTTTAATATGTCTAATTTTATTCAAAAAATATTCCACCCATCAATTAATATAGAAATCCTTTATACTGTTTAATACATAATAGAAGAATTAGTTTTAGTATAATTCTTGCATTACATTACTTTGCCCAGAGCTACTATTCATAGCTCTGGGCAAAGTAATGCAAAATCTTGGCTGTACACAGGGTGCAATGCAAGAATCTCTTGTTCATAGCTTCTCATATAGAAATACATCTCTCTTTGTACTATATATGTTGTGGTTGTTAATGAATACAGAAGTGTAATCTATAGTTTCCAAATAAGAACAATATTTTTTAAAATTAAAATAGCATGTATAAATGCATCCCACATTGAAAAACATTGCAAGATCAAGAGACTGGCCTCTCACTCTGATACCACTTCTTTGCATGCAAAAATTCATATCATAAAACAAAACAAAAAAAAACATATTAGGCAATATTTTCTTCAGTTTGACCAGAGCTAAAAATATAATATATATATTTCATACACTTTGGATTGGCATGATCATATACAGATACAAACAACAACCAATATGAAATTAATACGCAATTAAGTGCATCACTTGTACAGATACAAGCATGTTGATTATTGTTTGAAAGGCTATTCAGGCAATATATAATAGAAATAAAAATAAACCAAAAATATATTCAAGATAAGCAAATCAAGCAAATACCTTTGTCTTCAAGGATGTCCGGGCAACATCGAGCAAGTTCTCTCTGTTTATTTCAATAGGAATTTTAAGTGACTCCAGGACTTCCAAGGCTTTGTTGCGAGCAACATCAAAACCTTCTGTGATGATACGTGGGTGAAGACCTAAAAATTTCAGTGCTATTTAAATGTCTAGTAAATATATTATTATTCTATTTCACATTTATGAGTTAATACGTAATTAAATATAAAAGAAATTTTGAAAAAATATAAACAAAATATGATGCTTTTTACCCCCATTGCCATGAGATTTAAGTTGAGGGTAACATAGATACTTAGCAAAAACTACAACACAATTAGCCTGACCCAGGTCATGATTAGCTCTGCATTTCACATCTTTATGATAGCTGCTGTATTGTGTACAGAATTAAATAGCATTGAACAAAACATTGAGCATAGATGATGCTTTTCCATCAGAACTCTTAGGAGCAAGTGGTCTATTAAAATATAAAGTGCAAATAATAACAACAATACCTTCACTTATGTAAATATCAGCCTGCTTGAGTAACTCTCCAATGAGCAGAACAGTTGAGGTGGTACCATCTCCTGTAGAGTCATCTTGGGCAGTGGAAGCGCGCGCAATTAATGATGCAGTAGGATGCTGGATCTGCATCTCATGCAGCAGTACATTGCCATCTTTTGTGATCTTAATGTCTCCCGCACCAGACACCAACCTTTTCAACATATAATATTAAAATTAAAAAATAATGAAATATGCTATATACTTTTTAAAATCGACTTAAATGAACATTTAAGATACTAAATTAATATGAAATCAAATTTAAATAGACAATTGAAAAGTAAGTAAAGTTTTTCTTTACATCTTTACATTCTTTACATTAAAGAAAAGTTGAATAACTTTTGTAAATGAGAAACAATATACAAATTCGAGTGTGGTCGACCCACTCACAGGGAACTGTTAGTTACAAAATTTCATCATTGCTTCACCGTGCTTCCAAGCACAAATATAAACCGGTAGACCGGTAATACCGACAGACCGGTACTTAGCAGGGAGATAAAAAAAAAAGATTTAATGCAAATTTCAACATCACAGCGTGCACATGACACACAACACATGACTTTAGAAATTAAGATTGCAAGACATTATAAAACAAACCAAATAAGTAAGTCTCTTAAATAGTATGTAATAACGAAAATTTACGTTAACACTTTAATTTTAACCAAGTTTAATAAAGTATTAATAAGATTACTTACATTTTCATAGTGCCTTTAGGTCCTAGGTTAGTTCTCATCACATCTTGAATTCCTTTGGCAGCGGAAATATTCACAGCTAGAGCTTGCGCCGCTCTTGCAAATTCAGCTTTTGGGTTTAACAAGCTAATCGCAGCCATATTTTGTATATTAAACAATAAATTTATTAGAAATCTGAATAAGTGTAGTCACACGGACGCCGATATTCAATTATCAAGAAAAACTTAATTGTTGCCATAAAAAATAGTATACTACTACTATATTTTAATGGAAATAGTAAGAATGAAATCAGAGATTTATCATTTATTAATGAATTGCTTTTAGGAAATTAGTGAATTAATGAAATAGATCAAAAATACTATTTACAACGGAATCGTATTAAATTTGAGAATTAGAGGCTTTTTTATATATCAACACTTAACCTTAAGTAAATGTTGTACTAATAAAAAAAGGAATGACAGCACAGAGTACACATTTAAAATAATATCTTACAGCTATCTTGATAATTCCACTTTACTCTTTGATCTTTGGTAAGAGCATTCAAATACTAACAAATGTTCGAATACCAATTTCTTATAAGTTAATATTTTAATAAAGTCGCACCCACTTTTATTTCTAATTATATAAAATCGAATGAAATGAAACCTTTAAGAATAAAATTAATTGTTTTATTACATGCGACTACGTATTTATATAATATTCAGATATTTAAAATGGCATTTATCTAAAATTGTAACTTGACAAATCTGACAAATTCGTCATTCTGATCTTAACGTCAGATATTCGTTTATTAGAATAAGGTAGGTATATACATTTCAACCAACCCAGTTGGCGAATAAAAATAAATTTTCTATTTTGGAACGCACTTATAACATGTACGAGATTGTACCAGAAGATTCCTCGTGGGTATATAAGTTTCGCGGGCTCTAATTTAATTAGTAAGTGCAAAATGGGTGTTCATAATGAAGAAGCCGAAAATTACAAAAATAAAGGCAATGAAGCTTTTAAATCTGAAAAGTATGAAGACGCAATATGCCTTTACTCGAAAGCTATTAATATTGCAGAAAAGGACTCACGCGATATGGCTACTTATCTCAAAAACCGCGCGGCCGCTTTTCTCAAGTTAAAGGAATACGATAAGGTTATAAAAGACTGTGATGAATCACTGAAAATAATTCCAGAGGATCCGAAGGCCTTATACCGTCGTTGTCAGGCTCTCGAGTGCAATGGGAAATTTGAAGAAGCCTACAGAGATGCTAAAATCATATTCACAGTTGACCCCACAAATAAGGCTGTGCAACCCGTTCTGTCGCGACTGCATGCCGTAGTGCAGGAGAAGGCAAAACAGAGTGCTCAAACCAGTAATAAAGTGGAACAGATGTTTAAAATAGCATTCGAGATAAGTGAAGATAAAGAAAAGCGAGAAAAGGCTATGGCCAATCTCCTTGTTCTCGCTAAGGAAAACACTGGTGCCGATATAATGATAAAGAATGGTGTAGTGCACAAAATCCAACAATTGGCAAAGTCAGAAAAAAGCCAAGATATATATGTTAACTCAATAAGAGTTATTGCTCAGTTGTGTAAAAGAAGTATTGAGAGGACAAAGGAAATTATTAAAATAGTGGGCATCCCATGGTTCTTGGAGATTATTGACAGTGATTATGAGGAGAGAGTGAATGCAGCCCAATACTGTTTACAGATAATTTTAAATACATTTTCAGGAATGGATACTAAGAAAGATTCCAAACCGGATGCCAAGTTGTGTGAAGAAAATAATTCACATATAGATACCCTACTTACTTGTCTAACCTATTCTATAACAAATAGAGTAATTACTGGGCTTTCAAGAGATGCTATAATGGAACTAATATTGAGAAATTGTCATTACAATGCTATAAATTGGGCTGAAAGATTTGTGGAGATTAGAGGTGTACAAAAATTGCTTGAAGTATGTAGTGAATTGGAAGAGTATAAATATGAGTCAGCCATGAATATTACTCCATCTTCTAGAACTATTGCAGCAGCTTGTCTCGCTAGAATTTATGAAAACATGTACTATGACCAGGCAAGAGAGCGCTTCAATAATCAAGTTGACGATTTTGTTAAGGACAAGCTGTTGTCCCCAGATTTAGAATCAAAAGTTAGGGTTACAGTAGCAATTACATCCTTGTTAAGGGGCCCGCTTGATGTTGGTAACTATGTCATTTCCAAAGATGGTATCTTGGAGATGATCCTAGTAATGGCTCAGACAGAAGATATTTTACAACAAAAGGTAGCTTGTGAATGTTTGATTGCCGCTGCATCCAAGAAGGATAAGGCGAAAACTATCATCAACAAAGGTGCTGATATCTTAAAAAAGTTGTACACAAGCAAAAATGATGCAGTAAGAGTGAGAGCTTTAGTTGGACTATGCAAAATTGGTAGCTTTGGAGGTGATGATGCATCTATACGTCCTTTTGCTGATGGTTCCACTAAAAAGTTAGCTGAAGCTTGTAGAAGATTTTTGGTCAATCCTGCCAAAGAGAAAGATATGCGGAAATGGGCTGCGGAAGGTCTTTCATATCTTACATTAGATGCAGATGTTAAGGAAAAATTAGTTGATGATAAAGCTGCCATTCAAGCTCTTATAGAACTAGCAAAGACAGGTGACCAGTCTTGTCTTTATGGAGTAGTAACTACATTAGTCAATTTATGCAATGCATATGAAAAACAAGAAGTAATGCCTGAGATGCTAGAGCTTGCAAAATTTGCTAAACATCATATACCAGAGCAACATGAATTAGATGACCCTGATTTTGTTAATAAAAGATTAACAATTTTATGTAAAGCAGGTGTTACATCTGGTCTAGTGGCTTTGTCAAAAACTGATAGCCATAATTCAAGAGAGTTAATTGCTAGAGTTTTCAATGCAATTTGCAGTTTGCAAGAACTGAGAGGAATTGTAGTTCAACAAGGAGGAGCAAAAGTATTGATACCAATGGCATTAGAAGGCACAAATAATGGTAAAAAGCAAGCTGCCCAAGCTCTTGCTAGAATTGGTATCACTATCAATCCAGAAGTGGCTTTCCCTGGCCAAAGGAATCTAGAAGTTGTGAGACCATTGGTAGCATTGTTACATCCTGATTGCAGTGCTTTGGAAAATTTCGAAGCACTTATGGCCCTTTGTAATTTGGCAGGAATGAATGAAACAACACGAAACAGAATATTAAAAGAAGGAGGTCTATCAAAAATAGAACACTATTTATATGAAGACCACATGATGCTGCAAAGAGCTGCTACTCAGTGTGTTTGCAATTTGCTTCAGTCGGAAGAAGTAATAAAGACTTTTGAAGGTAATAATGACAAGACAAAATATTTGTATTTGTTATGTCAAGAAGAAGATATTGATACTGTAATGGCTGCTGCCGGTGCTCTATGTATACTTACGTCAGCAAGTAAAGTATGTTGCAGAAAATTGTTAGATTTACAACCTTGGGTAGAAACATTAAGATGTCTTTTGGCTAATCCTAACAAAGAAATTCAATACAGAGGGGCTTATATGCTTTACAACATTATATCTGGGGACCAAGATATTGCTGCCAAAATTTTTGAAACTGATGTTATGGAAATATTGATGGCTCTTACAAGACTGCCTAATCCTGACCAAGTTAAAACAAAGGAATATGCGCAAAAGTGCCTAGATGCTGCCGAAAAGCTAGGAGTTATCAGAAAACCAGATGAAGGGGCTATCGGAGGGCCTATTAATGAAAATGATAATATTTCTGAAGATGAAGCAGAATAAACATAGACATTTGAATAACTTGTATGGGAAATTGCTTGACACCAAATCTGCAAGGACTGGTATTGATGTATTCTTCGTAAAGAAGGAGTGAAGTGTTATAAAAGGATAATAAAAATTATGTTTGGAGTCTTTGGATATTTTTTAAATAGATGTTATAATGTTAAGTGTCATTGAGATTACATAATAAATGAAATTATAATTGAAATGTTTTTTTTGTATGTTAGCCACTTATAAACAGCAAATTATAAAACGAATAATAATATTAATATGAAATAATTCTTTAAATTGAACGTTATTTACGTAACCAAAATCATATTATGAATTACTTTTCGACCAAGCCAAATAGGTTTGTTGAAAGTGAAGTCAGAGGTAAATTATGTGTCGTAAAGGTGGTAATCATTAGAGCTCGCCCGGGGCGGCACCACCGCCACCCTCATAACCCGCCGTAAAGCAACATGTATTGTGTTTTGGTTGTGGAGGTGTAGTTGGCGGATACACATTATTGGAGGCGACCATTTTGGTCCTGAAGAGTAGGAACGCATCCGCCTCCATCCTTAAATAGAACTTCTGTTCTATTTGAGATTGAAAGTGGTTGTCCGCGGGCTGCAGTGAACACTTAACACCCGGTGGCCTGCATGCCCGTTTCTTACTCTTTCATAATAAAAAAAAAATGTACATACTGATACCAAAAAACGGTGTATTAAGATGTTTTTCTTTTATTTTTTATTTTTTTTACTACTATCCTCATAATAACACTTTCCCTCGGCAACACTGTTGTGTATTGTGCGACTTAACGCGCTTGCGGTTTCTACAGACCTGTACTGTATGCACGAATGCGATTGGATTATTGGCAAACAAAAGTGCTGTGTTTACGTCGGCGGTATAAGACTGGGGGCGGATGATACCATACATGCTAAAAAAAGAAATATTTCAGTGATTTGTCGGCGCATCTTCAGTTTACAGAATACAGCTCCAGTGTAATCCTCCCGCAACCCTAACCCTGATATATAAGGACGTAATTTTGAATTTGAAAAATTGCGGCGCTCATATGTTAGATTGTGTCAGCTTTGCGGGAGGAAACTGGATCTTATTCTTTAAAATGAAGATGCGCTGACAATTCACTGAAATATTGTATTTTTTAGCATGTATGTATAATCTACGAATACACAGAATGTCTGCCCCAGTTTTGTAACGCTGACGTAAATACAGCACTTTTGTTCGCCCGTAATCCATACAGATTTGTCCGTACAACACAGGTATGTAGTGTGTACAAGCCGCAAGCGTGTTTCGCGGCGCATTACGTAGCAGTGTTGTAAGTTGCAGGAAAAGTGTTACTTACATAAACATTAAAAATTAGAGCTTTTGGAGCATTTTAAGTTTTGAATATATAAATGGATAACTACTTTAACCAAGGAGATTCATATACAGGATCTCTCTTAATTCGCTGAAATCTTTATTCGTAGAATCTGAAAATTTATAAACAGATGAGAACTCTAGTACATAATTGTATAATCATTTCCAAATTCTGTGTCGTATAACGTATTTTTTATAAAAATTATATATTTTACATTATTTTAATGAAACATTAATCTCAAAAAATAATTATTGTTTATAGTAATACCTCAAGATGGGGTTAGATATCATAACTTTGTCTCATTCTTTCTTTTAACGTTTAAGCGCGAGTTCCCGCTTGGTTCGTGTCGTTAGTTCTCTACCATATTCAGTGTTTCTACCATTTTTTATTTAAACAAAGTGTATAGTGGTAGTTTTAATTAAAAAGTCATAAATGGTTATTGTTTGAGTTAATGTTCTATTCTACATGATATTATATTTACTAACATCGTTTGTACTAGAAATATTGAAAATAATAATAACATTCCGATACTATTATTTTTGAAATATTTGGTAGAAAAAAATTTAAGCGTCTATCCTATTTTCAGAACTGACATATTAAGAACCTTTTAAAATGACAGCTTGATTTGGTTTGGTTTCCGCTACTGTGCTATTGTGCTATTTTTTAGTTTTTGATACAATAAATTCCTGAAAATGTCTATTTCTACAGCTACAGGTACATGAACTAATTAAATACTTACTTATTTGCCGTCATCTTTGTATAATTATACATATTTTATACCAAACATGATTGAAGAGTGTTTTCGGAGCAATGCCATGGAATCCCATATGGCGGTCCATACTCCACATGATTTGGTGACGCTATTTAGTAAATTGATGTATTGGTCCTAGATTTTACAGTGAGATATGTTAGAAATCATTATTTTTATGCCTAAATTAGAGGTTAAGCTTGTACTTCGTTGACCGTTAGGTTACGATTATATTCTACTTTTGACGATCTTCCTGACGTTTATATTGACGACGCACGTAGACTACTCTCTCATGTTGCATAGTCCTACATCTTAACTATCTATCTCAGTCCCAAATAGCCTTTGGGCAGTAGGAACGAATGTTATAATAACATTTGATTTATGTTCGTTTTCATTATTTGTTGTTTATTAAAAAAAAAGCCTAGTAACACATGTGTGTTGGATTTACAGATGAGAGGACTGAGGGTGATGATGACACATCACAAGAAAGCCACCCTAAGGATGATAGCAGTGACTCTGAAAATGAAGAGGTATCTCAAAATCAAAATGGTGTCTCCCCAGTTCCAGAAGTGCATGAAATAACTAGTGATGATGAAGATTGTTTAGTGACTAATGATGATGAGTCATCAAACTCTAGTACAGATTCAAATGAAAGTTCAGATTCGTCCCAACAAAGCAATAAAGAAGATGAGAAACAAAAAGAAGAGGAACCATTAGAGAATGGAGGTGAGGAATCAGATATAGAGGAAGTCAGTGTTGAGGATCCTCTGAATCAAACTTCAAGTAAGGCTAAGCCTATAATAGTTAATGACACTAAAGACCTTGCTGAACTGGCTTCTAAAGAAGCCAAGTCAAATGATGATCAAAACAAGGAGCCAACAGTAGTTATCATTGACACAAATTCTATTTTATCTGGAAAAGGACCTACTCCAGTCCAGAGCAAGCCAAACACAACCAGTGCAATGGAAGCACGCAGTTTGTGCCAGAGCATAGCTGCTCGAGGAACAACCATCACTCCAGTGAAAGCAACAACTTCCACACGTAACAGTACTCCACCAGCCCCAGTACCTAATATATTGCCTTCTCTCACAGATGATATGTTTGTAGTTGAAGCTCCATCATTCATTGTTCCTTATGTTTATGAAAAACCATCCCTAAAACCATTTAGGGAGTTTGTTGACAAATTAGGCAAGGAACTAGAGGAACTTAAATTGAAGGAGGACCAGGAACGTTTGGCAAAAGAGACTGCTGAAAAGGAAAGGAAAGATAAGGAGAGGAGGGAAAAAATAGAGAGAGGTGAAGTGATAGAAGAAGACCTTCAGAATGATGATGCAAGAATGGGAGATGATGCAAAAATGGATGAAAAGGATAGGAAATTAGAGAAAAAACAAAAACGCAGAAAAAGGCATGAGGAGGATGATGACTCTTGGGATGGCGAATCTTCAAGTGAAACAGAAGATGAGGCAATCAGTGATGATGATACTGTCATCATTAAAGAAAAAGATGATTCTATTGACACAATGAAAGATCCAATTGCACAGATCACTAAAAGTGTTGGTGGTAAGTCAGACAGCTATTTTGATTGTTCATTAGGCCAGTTTTTTATTAATATTGGACTTAATTTGGTTCAAGAATATGTGCAAAGTGATCTGTTGAAACAACAAAACAGGAAGTTGTATAAAGAAAAGAAAACAGGACGTAATACAAAAGCCACTGAATCTGCTATAGTATCACTCACACAAAATCTGGAGTTTAGTAAGAAAACCAATGCCCCCTATGCCTTGCAACAAAAGAGATGTCAATTTTGTAGTTTCAAGACTGAGTCTCTGTTAGTTATGGCTCATCACTTAGAGGCACCTCATATGAAAAATAATATTTACAAATGTAATACATGTTCTTTTGAAATACGTAGCCCTCATGATATCCTATTCCACATGGAGGCTGAACATAATATAAGAGGTAGACTGGAAAGGGCACCTGCATATCAACAATGCCCTAGCTGTCACTTCGAAGATAACAGTAAGACAAAACTGGCACGTCATTTGATAGCTTGTGCTAAGAAGTTTAAACCTGATTTTAATTTAGGACCACCATTAGAGTGGGAACCTCCTGCAAAAATACCAAAGTTGACTAGGGCCCGTAATAATGCTGTAGGACCATATCAAACCAATTTCAGTCGTTCGCAAGTTGGTATAAGCAACTTAGGGCGGCCTCCTCTCAGTATGACTAACTCTTTAATGCCTAGTGCGCCAGTACTCGGAAGACCACGCGGGCGTCCACCAATGTCCACTCCTACAAGGGCCCCAGTATCAGGAGTGCCTATTTTACGTAGTGGAGTTATGATTATGCACAATAATCCTCCGACTGGGGCTACCATTTCTAATTATTCTCTTATGCAAAACAGCCAAGGCAATAATCACGCATCAGCAACACCTAAAATTTCCATTACACCCCTACCTCGCGCTCCACAGCCTTCTTCATCACAAACGTCACAAAATTCAAAGGCATCATTTGTTATTTGTGAAATATGTGATGGATACATAAAAGACTTAGAACAGCTGAGAAACCACATGCAGTGGATACATAAAGTAAAGATTCATCCAAAGATGATATACAACAGGCCACCACTTAACTGTCAGAAATGCCAGTTCAGGTTCTTTACTGACCAAGGTCTTGAAAGACATTTATTGGGTTCTCATGGACTAGTAACCAGTTCCATGCAGGAAGCTGCCAACAAAGGGAAAGATGCTGGCAGATGCCCAGTTTGTGGCAGGGTGTATCAGTGGAAGTTGCTGAATCATGTTTCAAGAGATCACAATATGACTTTGAAGCCTGCACATTTGTCATACAAGTGTACTGTATGTACTGCTACATTTGGGATGTATAAACAATTTGAGAATCATGTGTATTCTGCACACAGTGTTGTTGCTAAACGTGTTATGGATAAAAATAAGACTAGTACTTCCAAGCCTAATGATGCTGATCCATTGCTCAAGCCTTTGAAAATCAATGATGAAATTACTATAATACCGCAACCCACAAAGTCGACAGTGACAATCACAGCAAAAGGCAAATAACGTCAATTGTAGGGGAGTGTGAAAGCTGTACCTGCAGCTCATACCGAATGTACCCAGCCCGCTTTACACTTCCGCCGTTTCAAGCAGTATTGTGTAAATAACCTTAAACTACATAATATCAATCTTATTTAAAATACAATTTTGGGAAGCAGAGATATAGTGACAGTTTAGGTAGTTATAATGCTAAGTGTGAATGTTATTTTTATTAAAAAATACAAACCAACTACATAACATAGTATAAGTTGTAAATTTTCAATGTATAAATTTGCCACATAGATATTCAAAAACATGTATTTTGTGATTTACATGATGATAATATAGCTATCCCTCTGTCCTCTATATTTGTGAATTGTGTGATGTCCTTATATTTTTTTGTAAGTCACAAAAGAATATTGATAATATCTGTTATTAATATTTAATTAAAGATCTGTATTCTCACTATACAATAGTTAGTTGAAATACATGGATGCAATAACTAGCATTAGTAATGTTATCCATGAATAATAATTTATTATCTTCTAAATAATTCATCTGTTTTCTGGGTCTACCAATAGATTCAATGATTATCTATTTAGTTAAAGATGCACGAAGATTGTACTTGAAATCATCAATATGTATGTAAAAATGGACCTAGGTAGACATAATGTATAATAAACTGAATACAATCATGTAAGGTATTATATAAGTTAAATATTTTAGAATAAGTTAGACTTAGTTTTTGGAATTATGAACACATTACGCACCACCCACCATGAACACGTGTTTTTGGATACAAAGTTATGTAACACATCAGTCATATTAAATACTGATCTCAGGGTGACTGATGTGTTTATTTGGTAAAAGTTTACTAAATTGTTAACGTACTTATAGAACTGAGGATGACGTATTTTTTTATTTAATGAAAAGACCATTGTATTTTTAATTTTATTGTGCATTAACATAGATGAGAAGAGTGCTGACAAGGCAGAGGAATCTTGTTAAATTATTAAGTGATTAAATGGCCTTCTTTTATCTTAAGAATGCTTCCTAGGAAATTGTCGCTCGGTTTCCTACAGGTGATTGTCAATGTCCCCTTTATTTTCCCAAAATAAAATGATATCTTTAAAAATAACTTTGATATTATTTTTAACACCTATTCATTTTTTTAATGCTGCATAGGTTACAGCAGCCTAGGTTTGAGTAGGTGGAGCGATCGTAACGATCACAATGATTATTTATAATCTAAAGCATCTAACCCTTGAGCTAGCTAAATCCCTACGAGATGCATGAAAAATAAAACGACGGCCATATTTTTAAATCTCCATGTTGGTCGTTTAGGTCAATTCACACTACGAGTTGAAATATTGTTGGAAACTTATTTTTAAAATGAATTGTTTTGTTCCTTCATTAACATCCAGAAATATGAATAAAAATTATAAATATAGCGGCCATTTTGTTTTTGTGCCGTGTCGTGTCGTCATCTTTGCCATTATTACGACATACTTGTATGTTGTACTATTTTTGCTAGGCTCATATCCTATCATAAACATTTTCCTTCTTCGTTTAAATGGGAAAAATATTATGTTCGTAGTTAAATACTTTTTTCAATACATTACATTGTACAGGTATAATACATACACAGTACCCACGTTTAAGTGGGCAGTCCTTCATGGATAATTAAATTAGGATATTGTTGGAGGTTCCTAAATAAGAAATTTAGGTACAATTCTAGGAAATACTTGTATAATTTTAGTTATGTATGGTTAGCAGATAGGCTGAAGAGACCGGGCGAAAAAATCTGAACGGTACAGCGAACATTCGTTCGGTTCGTTCAATTCCCTTGATGTTTTACGTTAGTTACATAATAAATCTATGCCTATTGCACCTAGTTAGTACGTATATAAGGATGAATTTAGTATATTTAACTAGTCTCTGTTTCATGCTTCGAGTATAAGACGTATTATTGGGTATTTACATAAGATTAGAAGGTAACCTACACAATCTTATAGGTAAGTTGTCCCTGACCCTGGACGTATTAATATCTAATCTATACCATAGTAAAGAGTAAAATATATAGATGGTCGAAATTAATGCACAGGTACGTATAAATACTTTATATAACGAGAGACTCCGAGAACTTCCAGCGGTCAGGGCCAGTGATGCTCAATCTTAATGATTGTTAATATTAAGTGGTGTAGCTACTTAGTAACCATTAAAATCTTGAATGACCCGTTGTTGGGCGTACAAATCCGTTTGTACCAGCTGAGAAGTTATTAAACGCTACTTACAGACTCATAAATGCGCCCAAAGTAAAACTAAGCACCGTCTAATAACAGCAATTTCAAAGAATAACTGCGTATGACATTCAACAATCGTTTCATTAAATACTGTTTATACATATGTCTCATATGTCTTATATAATATACAGTACTAAAGGTAATTCAAATATGTTGAAAACCTCTTTTTATAAATGAACTAAAAAAAAACTATCTAGCATTTGGGAGTCACTGTAAAACGAGCGGACCTGAGAAGTAGGGATAAGTACGTAAATATGCGTTATCTCTCTCTATAGAGGTAGAATTTAAGCACGCCAAAAAGGGACAACACTTATTCTGAAATCTTAATACAAAAAAATCAAGAGCGTTGCGTTAGTAGAGTGGTGCCGCTATTCTATAACTTTAATACAAACTAGGCACCTACCTACATTGTTTTTAAACGTTATTTTGTATGTATAATATTGCATAGTATATATGATACAAACATATAATAAACCAATAAATGACTTTGGTATACCTATATCCCTTTTGTGACTTATTTAATCATCAAAACTAGAATTTCTTCTTGTGATAGCAAAATATATTGGCTACCTAAAATCTGCTATGAAGATAAGACTAGTGGAACCATAGTGCTGATGCAATATCCTTGTTTTTTGTGTTAATGCTTCATAATCAGACGAGGTGCGATTCATAACGCTTTGTGAGCCCCCCAATGAGCAGGTACTGTGACCATTTGGAACCGAACCCTATTGGGGAAACCAGAGAGGGTCAT
>DWON01005381.1:0-14996 GCA_018251015.1 Phocides pigmalion okeechobee
TGCAGCGGGAAGCTTGACAGCCAGCGAGGTTATGCCGGGCAAGTAAACAATACACGAAATCAATTTAGACTGCTTTTATCGTAAAAACAGACAAATTAACAGTGCAAACTGAACACTTACCCAGCTTTGGAGATGAAAATCCTGTCAACACAAGCTATTTATGCACAGAAAAATTTTAAATACAAAACCTAAAGTTCGCATATGATACACGTCAGATTTGCTTGCACAATATTTATCAATTTAAGGTATATTAGTGTAAAATTATTATTTCACATACATTATTTTTTGACCTACTGCGATTACTTATGGTTAATTACTTATAATATTATGTATAAATATTTAATTAACCTAAAATAAGGACCAGGACGATCAGCTGACACAGATGTTGCCAGTTCAAGTAGTGGTACACCATTCACATTTAGAATATAAATATTACGAATTTATGGTTTGTGTTTGCTCTGGATCTATTCCTCCCTTCTCCCTCCTTGGTATTCATATATACTAACCATCACAGTTTTTCCCGGTTTAGCGAGAGGGCCCGATCCGACCTTAATGTCTTCAATGAACACACCACCGCTCAAGGATTTTTTCTCTTTCTTGTCGCCGGCCGGAGCCTCTTGCGCTTCCTTCTTACCCTCTGACTTCTTCTTTTCCTTTTCGGCCTTTTGGGGCTGAGCATCCTGTTTCTCCTTCTGTGTAAAGAAAAAAAAAATTATAAATCATTTGAAGTAATTCTTTCTAACATATACCTACATAAATGCATATAACTATGATTTCTTGTATCATGTCTACTTTTGTGATGAGTAAATTGTTAAGTAAAAAGAAGTTTTAGTCACTGCCTCACTCACATATTAGACATCCTATCTTTGGTATTTGTCCTCAGGATTAATACGCTCTGTAGTTGACTTCAAGCAGTTACAGATGTACATGGATTTTAAAGACCATTTACCATACTGTATGCTCTTTTACTTCTTCAATATAAAATATAATCGAACACCTTGACTTAAAACCGAAATCTGAATTTATGTATTTTTAAAGTGATTGCCTGGTTTTGATTATCATTACATCTAGAACAAAGCATGTAGAAGAGAATGGTATAGGCCCCTAAGAGAAAAAATGGTATGGGCTCCTTTAAGCCGCCAAATATTTACAACAGTTACAATAAAATTCCCGACCTTGGCCTTTTCCACACCATTCACTTGCGGCTGCGCTTTTTTCTGCTGTTGTAGTTTCTTTTTCAGTCGCTTCTTCTGTGACTTGGTCAGCTTTGAAGTATCAATTTTCTCCTCCTTGCTGGTGTCCAAGGTGGTCTCTGCCTCATCCGAGCTCTCCTCCCCATCCTCCTCCTCTTCTTCGTCACCCTCTTCTTCATCATCGTCTTCTTCTTCATCATCATCTTCTTCTTCATCGCTATAATATAATTATGTTAAATTATACCGACAATACACAGAAATATTGTATTTTTAGCATCTGTATATCATTTACAAATACAAAGACGTAATGTCGGTCCCCAATTTCGTAGCGCCGATGTAAACATCGCACTTTTGCTCCTCCGTAATCCATACAAATTTGTGCGTTACACCGCGCATTAACGTCAGTGTTGTACGCTGCAGGAAAATTGTTAAAACTTATATTTATATTATGTATTTGTCAGCTAGCACTTTTTTTTATTATGAAAGAGTAAAAACCACGTCCAATCTCAAATAGAACAGAAGTTCTATTTAAGGATGGACGCGGATGCGTTCCTATTGTTGAGGACTAAGATGGTCGCCTTCAATAATATGTATCCGGCAACCACACCTCCCCAACCGAAACACAATACATGAAGGACATGTTACTTTACGGTGGGTTATGACGGTGGCGGTGGTGCCGCCCCGGACGAGCTGTAACAGCTCTACCACCTTTTGTTTAAACAAATCTATAAATAGCATGTAATGTCCATGTTATCTCAAAAAGTTAAATACCTATTATAATATATCCAAACTGGATTACCCAAATAACATTTTGAATAGATGAGCCAATTTCCTACTTTTGAAAAAGTTGTGCATGAGACAGCCACTATTTACCACAAAATGAGTTATAAATAGTAAAGATGTAGAAATATTTATTTACACGCATATAACATAACCCAATTTAAAATATGAAACAAGTTTTACTTAGTTTTAATATATGTAATGTTAGTATTTTATCATAAATAGGAAACGATAAGAAGATATAATAAAACTCACCTGTCTGAAGCGTCACCAGATGTGTTGACCTTGAAAGAATCATCATTGTCATCTGTGTCCATGTCTTCTCCATCGAGGAACTTCTGCAGCTGGTCTTTATCTTCCTCATCGTCGGAGTCAGAGCTCTCCTCGGCTGCTGCAGCCTTCTTAGATTTTTTATCAGGCTGCATGGAGTAATTTTACAAAATTAAATAGGTCAAAAAGATGCATTCAGATATTTCTGTATTTTTGTTAATTTGTCATAAATTGGTACTGTTGTCCAGTATGTCGTAAATGTCTTGCTCTTTTAAAATTAGGAAACTTTTGCCTATATTCAACTTCAAACTTGCATTCAAGAGAAATAGTGACAATTCCTAATAGCAAAACTGTAGGTTTAAGTAACATATTGCAGTTTGTATAGGTGGTAGAGCTGTTAGAGCTCGCCCGGGGCGGCAACACCGCCACCCTCATAACCCGTCGTAAAGCAACATGTTCTTCGTGTATTGTGATTTGGTTGGGGAGGTGTGTTTACCGGATACACAATATTGGAGGCGACCATCTTGGTCCTCAAGAGTAGGAATGCATGCGCATCCATGTTTAAATAGAACTTCTGTTCTATTTGAGATAGGACATGGTTGTCCAACGGCTGCAGTGACCACTTTACATATATCAGGTGCAGGTACTTTACAACTATGATTACCTTAGCCTTCTTGGTAGCAGGTGCATCAGCATTGTTTGCTAGCTTTCTCTTGTTCTTGTCAGTGACAGCAGGTTTCTCTTCAACCTCTGCTGATGTCTCGTCCTCTTCATCAGAAGCATCCTCATCATACTCAGGGTCCAGGTATCCCGTTAGGTGGACATTGCATTTGCCTGTGTAAACATTTGTACATTTTTAAATTTATTTGTATTGAATACATACTTACAATAAGGTCTTGTATGGTGGTAAAGGAAACTTTAAAACACATCTATATCATAGTTGAAAATATAGTTTGCAAATAATAATGGGGTAATTAGTGAAACTGGAGTTATTTTGTACAGTAGTAACTACTGGCCGGTTTGACATACAAAGTGTACTGGATTCGAGATAAGATAGCTGAATGAGGAAAATTAATTTTCGTTTTGGGTCTGGGTGTTGGTGTATTTTTGTTTGTATGTGTCCAGTGAACCCACAACATATTGAGAGCTAAAGTGAGGCAAAAGTGTGTATTTAAAACAAAAAGTTGTTAAGTTGTTTGTGATATTATAAAGATAATTTACTTCAGTATACATTATTCAACTGGTCATAAAGCATACAAATATATTTAACTCTTTCCCTGCGGCTACAACACAGCTGTGTAATTCTGGGTGCGACGCGCTTACGGCTCCTACACAACTGTTTTGTAGCAACGAATGTGTATGGATTATGGGCGAACAAAAGTGCTGTTTTTACGTCGGCGCTACAAGACTGGGGGCGGATACTACGTCTGTGTTTTGCAGATGATACACAGATGCTAAAAATACAATACTTCAGTAATTTGTCGGCGTATCTTCAGTATAATCAAATAACCTCCAATTTAAGACCGTCTCCCGCAATACTGACCCGATCATATATATCCGTGCCACAGGGAAGTTTCAAAAGAATCTTTTAGTTATAGTAAATTTATTTTCCAACAAATTTTGTATGTGGTCTGCTATTATAAGAACACACACATGATATTTTCTTTTGTCATTAAAAATCCACTCAGTCAAACACATCCTAGAAAACCTTTGCTTGGAATTTTGAAATACAAAAGTTCTTACCATTAGTCAAGAATGATATAGAATCACCACTCTTGAAGTAGAGATCTAGTGGTACTTGTATACACTTGGTCTTCTGTAGAGTACATATGAGGAAGTTCTTCCCGTCCACAACGACCATCACCTGACAGGATTCGTTATCCCCGGTTGATATGTCCATAGCTGCTTGTGATATGTGAAACGGTTTTTCCACCACTTGGGTGTATCTTTTATTAGGCTCCATAATAAGACCTGCAACAATCCAAAATACTATGACATCCTTGATTCTTTCGAGAAATGAGATTGAGAGTGCTTCGCTTCAAAGTCACAGACTTATATGATCTCAGAATATAGTCACACTTCCAGGTCGGAGATGAACTTTCTTATTTATATATTGGAGCTTTTTACAAAGAATAGACCCCAAAACAATTTGTATGACTAGCACTCCATTAAAATTTCATTAATGACTTTAAAGTTTAATACATTTATTATGTATAAAGCTTATGGTTTGCTGTATCCCCGTGGCATAATTTTCTTTTTACCAAAATATTAAAGAAAAAATTTTTTACTGTTAATAACTATGGATTGCACATTGGCCCTGGTATCAGTCAACCATGTTGAACAGTTACTATTAAATGATTCATTAAATGAATAAGGTCTCAGTTTATAAAGTATTTTAAAAGTACAGTCGACCATTAGTAATTTGTGAAAAGTACTATCAGATTATTAAATCAAGCATATTGTGGAGCAATGCCATTGACCCCTTATAGTTTGAAAATTTATTTATACAAAGATTCTTATATTGCACAAATTACTAACTAAAACAATTTGCTTAGACTAAAAGTCACAGCACTGCAAAAAAAACTTACAATCAGTAAAATAATGAAAAATGCTGATTTTCCATAGTAAAAGTGCATAACAAGATTTACAAGGAGTGCAAAACTAGCCGAGGGCCAGAATGCCCCGGTTCAATATATGTGAGACATACAACTCCCTAACCCTCTCCTAGTACAGATGGGCACATCTCATTTTTCTCTTCAAAATAGCAGCTATCGATGTAAATGCTATCGCTATCTTAATTTATAGTATATTATTGTGTATTCTATAAAACATCCTCACTGTAAGTTGTTGACAAGTTCCATTCATCTAATTAGGTTAATTTGGACTTTAACAACATTGCATTAATTTAATTTTCCTGTTGCAAAAAGAAATTTGCCAGGCTATTGTTTTTGTGCTCATAAAAATTAATGTGGCTTCTTTTTATATGTGGGAAGAGTAGCAAACGAGCATGTAAACAACCTGATGTTAAGTAGTCACAGCCCATAGACATCCACATACAACCACAAACACAACCCAAATCCTATCTAAGCTTGAACGTAATGCGTTGCTACTTCTGAGGACTAATATGTTCGCCTCATTTCAAAGTGTAGCCGCAACCGCACCTCTGCAACCAAAACACAAGTAATACTTTACGGTGGATTATGAGGGCGACGGTGGTACCTCCCTTTGTCGGACTATAGTTCTCCCACCTTGTATTGTATAAAAGATCTTCACTGTAAGTTGACAAGTTCCATTGATCAAATTCCATTAATTTCGACTAATATCAATGCAGTAACTTAATTTTCCTGTTACAGTACAAAATTTATCAGAGCACAGTTATGGTACTTATAATAATTAAAGTGCCATTACTGTATGGATGGATCCTTATTATTAAATTTTGACTAAATTTAAATAAGACCATGCTTAGAGTTACTCCTTCCCACCGCAAGAATAATTATCGGAAGCGGTTAACATGGTGTAGAAATCTTTCCCTGTTTGTGAATCACATGGTTTTGCAATTTTATCTCATTGAATTTAATCAAAGCTCCTTTTTCATATAAAATATAATCCTCCAATTTGGTCCATGGGGAAATTTATTATAGTTGCACATACATGGAAAAAAAGATTCCGAACAATTTTTAACCTTGCTCATTTTAATGAAATAGGAAAAAAAAATATTGCACCATATTATAAAAATATTCAACTTTGTATAATACCTTATTATACAAATTAGAGTATTTTTCTGTGGAATAAATATTATGTATAGATATTATTTTTTATATTACCTGATATTCAGTATAAAAATATTACTTAAATACTTAAAACTGTCGCATTTCATAATTTTTGCAAGCTTTAATTTTGCAAGATTTTGCATATTATTATTTTCCAAATGTATTTATATTATTTATTAATTTATAACATGAGACAATATGAATTTGTACTACTAATTAAAACTACTTTGTCTAGCAACGCAAAAAGGTCAGTCATAGCTATAATTTATATATGATGTAATAAATAGGTGCTCGATCTTTTATTACAACTGAATTTTAAATTATGAATAGATTTTTAAAACGATATTTTCAAATTGTACCAATATGGCGTCATACGTAGCTTTACTCAATAGGTATGCATTAAACATGTTACTTCCGCAAACAATGAACAAATGTATGTTAAATATAAGTGATTTTATGTGTTCAACGCATACTAAATGTACTATTAAGGGATTTTAAAATACCACGGATGTCACATTGAAAAAATAACATTTATAAATAGTTAAACCAACTAATCAATAATCAACTTAAATTGAAGCAACACGAATTCTAATAACAATAGATTTAAGTCGCATTATGCAGCATGTGCACGTTAACATCTTAAAAAATGTGCTACATATAAAAACACGTGGTGGTTGCCGGTTTCAAGACTTACCCCAAAACATTCTGCCGGCTATTTTGACGGCTCTACACGAACAACTGGTTAAAAATACTGCGAATTAAATTCGCAGTACTCAGATATAATTTTAAGTTGGCACAAAAGAATTCAGCCGGCTTTGTATAAACAGCGGGAATAAATTTGCACAAGGCGGCAAAATGAATCTTTCCAGTTCGCAAGCAAGACACGAGCAAGATGATTCGTTTGATTGATTAAATTTCGTGCTGTTGGCTGTTGCTGACTTGCTTTGCTAGCGGTCGATACTATCGATATTCGATAATATCGATAGTGATGGGTTATTGGAAACCATCGATTGTTCTTATAATAGAGTATCGTTTGTCTATTTAATATTGTTCTTTATTTAATATTGTTTATTCACAAAAAATAATACTAACGCATGTTATAATAAAAAAGATAAATACAATTAAAACCTTTAATCATTTGTTAAGAATGTAATTGTGAAACTTAAATTTTTTCTTTAATTTTAGGTACTGTAAAATACACCTAATTATTTCAATAATTCGTATAAAATTTACACAACATAAGTTAAACCTTTTAATTATTTTGTTACTATTATTACTGTTTACTTAGTCTTAAAAAAATAGGAATAACGTTTTTATTAGAGCTGTACAATAAACATATTTAGCTCGGTTATAATAATACTATTATATGTAGTATTTGATTTTAGAATCTATTATATAAAATGTGTACCATTTTAATACAATAGATTATCGTTTCTAGAGACTAAAATTATTTAATCCTTATTACATACCTAACTAACCTTTTTTCTAACTTATCGTTTAGTCTCTTCAATAACATGTATCGATAATAACGGATGACTACTTTTACCAAAGACAATTTTATTTGTGTTTTTTGGGTATTGTATTATCGCTATTTAAAAGATTCGGCTGCACATCTTTGGCAAAACCTAGCCAAAGCGAACTAAGCAAAAAATATTATAATATATGTGGGGCAAAGCATATAATCAGAATGTAAAATGAAGTCCACGTAAAGTATTTCTATAATATCCATTTGATTATAATTCTTATCTTGGTACTATATTTAAAATTTCCTATTGCTGAAATTTATTGTCAGACCGTAGTATTTATTACTTAATTTCTACAATTATTAAACTACTTAAATGGCTATAATTTCACCTAAGCACGTTGGATTATATGAAATTATGCCAACTGCTTCTGTTTATGATTCAGCAAACTGTTATATATTAAATTTAAAATATATATATTTCGAACAACATTATACGTCTCTTACTGGTATTAGACTAAAAAAGTTGATGTTTTCCCCCTATTTTTATAATAAAATTTATAAATTATAGTCTATTTATTAATACAAATGTGTAACTTTAAAATTCATGAAATACATACGATCAGTCAGATTTTTATTTATTTAAGGTAGTAAAATCATCTCGATTTCCACCCATTTTCAAAAAGTTGTCTCGCTATTAAGTTTATAGTGCCTTCAGGCGCTTATTATTCCCGATGGAATCGCCTATTTACAGCCTATTTTCGCTTAGCCGTTGATGCCATGAATTGCAGCTTGCCATAAACTAAAGAGTAAAATTTGTATATTTTTTTATATAAAATATTTCGTTTTATCTGTCATATAATTATGTCTTTGCTGTCAATGTCATTGTCAGTTCCTTTTCTGTTTTCTGTCAAGTGAGAGCTACGCTGTTTTCACAATGGTAATTTGTTATTTTCGATAAATCTTATAAAATCCTGTTAATCATGCCTATTTCTTTTGAAAATTATTGTTTTTATCATTTAACTATCTTTCCGAAAATAGTTAAATCCTCTTATTTACTAGTAAACTTTAATCTTTCTAGGGTCGTGTTAGGACTAAGACGGTCAAAAAAGCGGCTAAGATTATTATTGAGAAATACTATACTAGATTAACTCTTGATTTCGACACAAACAAGAGAATATGTGAAGAAATAGCAATCATTCCTACGAAACCCCTTCGTAATAAAATTGCTGGGTAAGTATTTTGGTTATTACCACCATACAGTTTACTTTCACCTGAAAGATTTACACATAAATATTATTTTCTGAATGAATCACTTTGGTATATGCCTATATTATTCACAGATTAAGTAAAATATTACATAGGCATAATCTTTTTATTAAAAAAAATCGTTATTTTATTAACAAAAACGCTAAACTAGTTATGTTCACTACTTATAATTATGTATATTAATTAGCTAAAATACTTTACATGAATTTATTTCTATCTAATTTTTGTTTATTAATGAGTCTTAAATTATTACAAAATTAATTAGTTTATTTGTTATTTTAGCAGTTCATCTCTATGAATAGATCTCTTCAAATAATAATTAGGCTACAGCTTCTTCAACTGTTATCATTGTGAACAGATGATGTCACATGTTCAAAATGGAATATTACCACTTTTTGTGTTTGGAAATTATAGGTTTTTTCTTAAGCTCTAAAAGAGTTAATATATAGGAAATTTATCCACTATTTAAATACTTCATATGAACTGATGTCATTGATTTAATTGAACAAGAGTGTTAAACCTAATATTATTAGGTTAGTTTAAAAGCATTATTAAGTTGAGTTACATCTCATAAGATTTAACTTATTACAACCTTAAAATTGAACACTTCTGCTATGAAATATTGTTGAAAGGCATCAATAGATTGAAGAAGTCTACTTACAGATCTATTACTTATAAATTACTGGCATTTTGGACTCCTAAATGGCTGGAAATTTTCTTGTGTGATTCTTAAGTATATTTTTTTTAATAGTAGGTGTATTTTTATACTCCAGTGTTTTTTTATTTTGTTTCTGGATTTAAGACTTGTAATCTGAAAAGTTTTGGCATCCCAGCGTCATTCAAGTTACTTATGTCGGGTTTACAAGTATAATTCATATTTTTAACAAATGGCTGTAACATTATAATCAACCAAGTTCAAAGTTGAATTTATATTTATTAAGTGGATTTGATTTCAGATTTGCCACACATCTTATGAGGCGTCTTAGACATTCCCAAGTACGTGGTATCTCCATAAAGCTGCAGGAAGAGGAACGTGAGAGACGAGACAACTATGTACCGGAAGTCTCTGCCCTCGAACATGACATCATTGAAGTGGATCCTGACACCAAGGACATGTTGAAGATGTTGGACTTCAACAATATCAACGGTCTCCAACTCACACAACCGGCCACACAGGGTGGTTATGGAGGCAGACGTAATTAAGGATAATAAACACTAAATATTATCAAAGTTTGTTTCATTTACTTGACCATAAAAGGGTGCAATTATTTTTGTTTCAAAATTTTTTTAAAAGTAGTGGAAAATATTTGGATAACAGCCTTATTCTATATATTGTCACTTCCGGGTTTTATAGGTTTGAAAGTGATTATATATAAGCAAACTTGATTAACACTTTCCCTGCTGCGTACATTACACTGTTTGTGTATTGCGCGGCGCAACGCGCTTGCGGGTTGTACACGTGTTGTATGCATAGATCTGTATGGGTTACGGACGAACAAAAGTGCTGTTTACGTCGGCGCTACAAGACTGAGGTAGACATTATGCCTTTGTATTCGTAAAAGATAAAAAATATATTATTTCAATGATTAGAAAAATAAACTCCAGCTTAGTGCCACCTCCCGCATCATTAACCTGATCCAATATATTACCGTCGTAGTCAAAGTAGAAGGGAATTACATAGCAAAGTGTTAACTTTTACAGCAGCGTTTACGTGTTTATTTTCTGACACATTTATATTGTACAACTATTTGTGACAACCATCGTGCAGGTAAATATCCTATTTCCTACTTTATACAAAAAATAGGAAATATTTTATTTGCTCAGTTAAATCACTGAAATACGTCAATTATTATAAAATATATTACAAAATATTTAATAGAAGATTTACTCCTGGAAAAGAGTACGTATTTCAAAATTACCAGATGGTAAAATACTATTACTGAACATAATATCTCTGAATTCCCGGATTTTCAGACAATCGGTGAACATTAATTTGGTCTCCTAAAATGTACTAACGTGAGTCAGTAACGTTCAGTAAGTGTTACTATCAATATATGTACAAATGTACAATCCGTTGTTATTACCTTATTTGATGTTAGGCTCAATTAGGTAAATATATAAATATAATATCTACATTATATAGTTTTTCAAGAGGCAAGTCTTATTCACTAAACCTACCATGCAACCATGACCATGCAACGCCCCGTTATTTTAAGCTTAATTAGTTTTATACTATTTGTTAAATCAATATTGACAGTGTCGTGCTGAATGTCTTTAATTTGTTTTCTTAAATGTTTTCTAAAGTTAAGTCTTAATATTTTGTAGTTATTAGATGGTATTCGTATAGAATTATGCAAATGTATTTATTTGTATGTTTTTTTTTTTGTAAAACTAAGTAAACATTAAACAGTAAAAAATTGTAAACATACAAAATCTTATGTAAAATGTTTGAACTAGTTCTGAATGACCATTGTTTTATTGCGTAAAATAAACTTAATAATGACTAAACATTATAGTTAATTTCGTCCGAAAGATCCGATGTAGTTAAGTTAATATTAAAAAATAATTATTATCAATGACCAGTTATAGGATATAGCCTTCATATTATAGAAGTTTAATCTAATAAAAATGTTATATTGTTACGTGTTCCTTATTACTTATAATAATATACTATTAAAAATTACAGACAAATTTGCATGGAAAGTTACTTGACAGCATTAAATATAGAAATATCATTGCTGCGTGTATCCGAACGTTCGAATTGTTATGTTTGCTTGCTCGTTCGCTCACTCACCTACCTATTCAAACTTTCAAAGTGTGAAATAGATAAGTCGCTTTCGTTCGATTCGTTCATATTCGGAGTTCAAGTACTTCGTATTGTATTAACGTTGCTGAAAATCTTGTTCGATTTCTATGAATTAAAAAGCTGCTCATATATAATTAAATTTAGATTATACTTATTATGAATAATGGAATGTACGCATTTGTTAGATAACATCAAGGCGGACAGGGATATCATCGTTGAGGACAGCACGATCACAAAGAACTTCAACTGTTCAGGTAATAAAATGAGCTTCTTTTACATATTTGTGTAGGATTCACATTCATAGGTCGGATTTGTGCGTGGAAATACGGAACGCATTTTTAATGGGAGGTTAGTTTGAAAAATCAATACAGCGACTTAAAATAATCAGCTGTTCAAGAGGTACGGGAGGGGAGGTGCGGCATGGGTGACCGTGACTGACGTCTTCCGATGCGATATTAATTTCAATCACATGTAATTTAGATTCAACGTATAATTAAACAAAGTTGCGTTGAGAATAGGACTAGAGCAAAAATCGATGCGAGGCGCAAGCCACGACAGCTGACGCCAAATATAATGATCGCGTCGGCATCGACGCTACGGGTACTCGATACGGAAAACGGAATAACATGACTCACTTACCAAAACATTTACATTATTGTTGGTTTAGATTTGATTTTGCGTAGTTAGGTTAATCTCTGACATCAGCGGCGTAACCAAATGCTATATTTTAATCCATATGAGCTATCTAATATTTAATTACGCTTGGTCTAAGTCTTTCGTACTATTTATTCTCTTTAACTATACAAATTAATTAGCGTTTGAATATTTCCACCACAATGAATAGAGAATATCTTACTCCACTTACTAATCATTGGATGTTCTACTGTAATTTCGTAACTGGGAGACTACTTCAGACTTCTTCCATTTGTGGGTTGAGTCCTATTTTCAGCAGTGGGAGATAAAAAAGCTTACATTCATTTAAGTACTTGTGCAATTTCATTAATTTTATAAAAACCCATTTTGTGATTGTATCTATTTATTTAATGCCATATGCTTAAAAACATTACATAGTACCTCATAACATAGGTAACCTGACCATAAAAAAATAGAAAATGTTAATTATTCAGGCATATTGCATTATTACTTATAATATTTATATTATTTGGCTAACTTATATTATTTGGTTGCCGGATACACATTTTTGGAGGCGACCATCTTAGTCCTCAAGAGTAGGACATCCGCATCCATCCTTAAATAGAACTTCTGCTCTATTTGAGATTGCACGTGGTTGTCCATGGGCTGCAGTGACCACTTAACATCAGGTGGCCTGCATACCCGTTTCTTACTCCTTCGCAATAAAAAAAACTGCACAATAAAGTAACATTAGCAGTTATAAACATGAGGTGTATTATATACTATAATTACAACTATTTTGCATTTTCATGCTCATTTTACTTTTCTGTAATGAGTACAACACAATCATGTAATCGTGCAAATATCTAATGAATATTCTTTGTGTAACTAAAATGTTGAGGATAAGTCAATATTTCGTAAGTTTATTTATAGAACAGACGAAAATATGATGTCTATAAACATAGCAAGAATATTCATACGCATTTACAATATCTCTTGTAATGTATGCTCGTACCAGCGGCTGAGTTGTAACTTTGTATTTTGTTTTATTAAATACTTCATGATTGTAAAGGTCTGGTTATACAATTAAAGAATTTACAATAATAATAAAAAAATATATTCAGTCTAGCAGTAAATTTTAATCAAGCAAGATTCGTTATTACCAATTATACTATATAAAACTGTGTAACTTTCAACTTTTGGGAGATATGAAGAGATGTTTCTATTGAAAATGGAGAAAATCTAATCATTTTCAGTTCATGAGACAATTATGACCAATTTCAATTTATTGCTTATCATTTCATATTAGTTTTTCTCTATATATATTGAATGATTGGGATTAACTTAAAAAATTTAAAAGTGCCTTTTGAAATTCAGATAATGTATCACATTTTTACATTCCAGGAACTAATAAGTATTTAAGTAAATTGTTTATTACTTTATGATCTCCCATGTTTGTGTTGATATTTGGACATATATATATATATATATATATAGAGTACATTAATTTTGTTAATTGTTAAATGTGAGTACCCGTCACATAATAAAATGTATGAATACCACGATGATATGTTGGAGCAAAACCGCATATTTAAGACAATGTGTTGCCGGTAATGTTGTTTTTATTAGTCGTTTTTAGCCAAATCTAGAAATTTTAAAAATGTTTTACCGATCATAACGTTATGTACCGCCACCCAACTTTGTTATAAAAGTCCGAGCGCCCGCAGGTAATCATCGTTCCTGTTCAAGCCGTTGCATAGTTCGGATATCTCTACAACAATGTTACGCGGCCCAAGCAATATACGAAGATAATCAAGTTTTCTTAGGAATATCTGAACATGAGTTGTCAAGTCAACAATTGAGACGTTAGATATGCTTATTTCTCATTATCTCTCCGAAATATATATCTTTGCTTACTATAAGGAAAATGTTCTTACTAAACTCAATAATTTATTTTGCATTCTCAGAATGTGCTGTAAGGGAACAGAACTGGCTGTGTTTGCAATGTGGGGCAGTTGGCTGTGGACGGTATATGAATGGGCATGCAAAGCAGCATGCGGAAACATTTGACCATCAGCTGTGTATGAGTTGTGATGTGTACTCTGTTTACTGGTAAGATGTTTTTTTTTTTAATTAGAGAAGACTAGCAAACCAGCATGCAAATTACCTGATGTTAAGTGGTCACAGCCCATAGACATCCACATTCAACTATAAACACGACTGAAATCCCATCTGAGCTCGATTGTAGATACGTTGCTATTTCTGGAGGCTAGATGGATGCCTCGCTTCAAAATGTAGCTGGCAACGGTATCTCTCGAAACAAAACAAAACAAAAGTAATGCCATTGCATGCGTGTACAAAATAAATACATATGATTTTTTATTTTTTTGTAGATTTGCCTTTCATATAAACATATGAAATTGAGCTAATGGAAAATATTTCTTTTTGAATTCAGCAGTACTCTTTATTATAATTCTTTAAAATAATCTCGTTGTAACATTGTAACATGTAACATGTCCGAAAACTTATAAATAAATGCTTATATTTTAAATACTTTCTAGAAAGTAAAATGATAGTAAATTCAAGATAAGACAAGACATACAAAAATTCCAACACTTTACGCATATATGTTTTTATGAAAGTGTCTTTTTCAGTTACAAATGTGATGACTATGTTTCAAATGATGTAGAAGATGAAACAATAGGTAAAATAAGACAAAGTATTAAGCAAATACGGGAACATGACAATAATGGAGATGCAAATAGCAACACAGAGCCAAGTAACGATCTCAATAAAGACCTGGATGCGGATGA
>DWON01005382.1:0-14994 GCA_018251015.1 Phocides pigmalion okeechobee
CGGGCATGCAGGCCACCTGATGTTAAGTGGTCACTGCAGCCCATGGAAAACCACGTCCAATCTCAAATAGAACAGAACAGAACAGAATAGAATAGAATAGAACAGAAGTTCTATTTGAGATTGGACGGGGATGCGTTCCAACTCTTGAGGACTAAGGTGGTCGCCTCCAATAATGTGTTTCCGGCAACCACACCTCCCCAACCGAAACACAATACATGAAAACATGTTGCCTTACGGCGGGTTATGAGTATGGCAGTGGTGTCGCCCCGGGCGAGCTCGAGCGGCTCTACCACCTTTAGTGTTCTCAAGGTTTTTTATGTTTGCATCTCAGGAGTAGCCATGTATCTGTGATCGACTGCAAATTGAATACCTATTTCATATAACATATAGTTAATTAAAAGTGATAGCTATTGGCGGAAACGACCACAAAATATCAAGGGACTTTATACTCATTTGTTACTTCACATTAAAAAAATGTGAAATGTTCATGTAGAATTAAAACGGTTGCCAAAATATAGACATAAAGTTAACGTTATATCCTTTTAAAGACTCAGCTAAGCAACTAACATTGTAGTACGAAGTAAAATCGCTTCTCGAACATAAAACCTCGGACCGAAACTCGGTGCGAAAGTGCGGATGTCTTAAAGAATACGCCTTGTTACTGTGCAAAACGGAAGCGGGGGTACTTCGACATCGAATACAAAAATCTCTCTCGTTTCATGTAAATATAGAGCGGAACAAACTCTGAACGACATAGAATTCGTAGTGGCTGGTAGTAGAGCGTGGCAAGCAAGCGTCGACGTTCACTTACACGTGTTGGGGGGAGGGTGGGGTGTCGCGACGCTGGGCGGACACATGTCTCGGGTACCCTTCCTCCTTACTCTTATCATAAGAAGCTAGTCGAATCGTCAGTGCCCACCCAAACTCACCCACTCAAATTTGTATGCACATTATACATGAGCCAACGTGTCGACCGATCATCTTTATATTGCTGTCGCAGGAACGAAGATGCCTACCTACTTTTGTAAACAGAATCGTAGACCCGATTTGTAAGTAACGCAAGATTTACGTATAAGGTTTATTGGTGCTAGTTCGGTCTGTCAATACGGTAGCTCTTGTAGGATCTTATCATAAAGATGTCTCGTGTTTGATGTGTAATAGACAAACCCATCCAAACATCAATATATTCTGGTACGTAAAAGATTCCCGGTTCGATCACTAATGTTGCAGTTAATAGAGCAGCCGCCTGGATGGGAGATTAATAATTAAGACTCTAAGTTTGGTACTCGTCACTTACTTATTTATAACTAAGATCGTCTTGGTTATAATCTATTCAACTTAAAATGTACGGACGTTGTTATCTAATTCTCAAAAGTGAGATATTTGGTGTCTTGATATTTTTTATACGGAATAGGTTAATGGCCACATGGATGTAAGGATGTCTTGGTAATCCTTCACACCTAAAGTTTAGAATTAGTTGTCTTGGTATCTGTATAGTGTCTTTGTGTGTACCCACAGCATATACTTTACAATGATTCGTAATGCAACACGCATTAGTATAGAAAAGTTTCATCATATATTAATAGTATAAAATATATTTTGATACAAAATTATGGCAGTTTCAGTATTAAAGGAATTTGTAATGATAAAATGTGGAATAAGATACAAATATAGGGTTTCATTAATAAAAGAAACACATTTATATATTAGTTAATATAATATATTTTTTAAAACAAATAAATATATTTTTAAATATAATAAATAATGAGATAATTATACAAACAAAATATTAATACAAAGGACATATAAAACGATTACAAAACGGTAGCGAAGATGATCGTAGCGGCATAAGAGACCTCATGCCGTTTTCTGGCATATTGCATACGAGTCTGCCTTAACTACAGCGCGCCAATCGATGTTTGCATCAAAGTCCCTGAAATTCAAATTTGAAATGGTCACGGTTTCTAATTTGAACCAAAAAGGGTTTAATTTGAAATAAAACAGTAAAGGCTAGTATGTTTAATTAACTAGTAAGCTCATTCAGCGGGCATGCTAATGTCTCTAAAGCCTGTTCGGTGCGCTGAGCGCTATGTACCTACAGTTAGCGGCTCATTGAGCACTAATTGGCTGAGGTCTCATCTAATTCGTACTTTACTATACCTACCAGCCTCGAGCTACACTATGTAGTTAATAGTTATCCCGTGTAATGTCGATTAGTGGCGGCTTAGAAAGTACCACTCCCCGTTATCATGTCGATGATAAACTTGCGTATAACCTGATTGTCTTAGTCCTTTAGAGAGACTACATATTGTGATAGACTTAGATAGAAAGAAACCTAGACTGGACGATGTAAGAGGGCTTGGATTCCGATTTAAAAAATTTTCTTATATTCCATTTCAGCGCTAGGAGTCATATTAAATATTGTAAGTTTTGAATGTGGCAGATCGGTCAGCGCACTTATTGATATTGTCATTTGATTTTTAGGTAATAAATCATGTTACATTGAGAATACATAAAACATATTAACCTAGTAATTGTGTTCAATTTTCTCCCCAAATAAGTTAATTCAAAGCTTAGAAGCTGAGTGCGAATTTCCAATGCAGATTTAATGGGTAAAATCAAGGATTGTGGTTGTGGTTCAATCCACCTCAAGGCGAAGGTATTCACTTAATGAGGAAGGGGTATTTTTTGTTTTGTAGCAAAGAGTACCCAATACCCTGACACATTGTGACAATTGCTTCTTTGGTATTTATATTTTATAATATCTAATAATTTGTTGTCCGTTCACGTAGTCTGTCTTTGTCCGTTGTTAGTTTCTTCACAATCTACTAGGATGTATGGATAGACAGACGGACATGAGTAAATTCTTCGTAGTATTAATGTTTTAATAGATTTGTGGTTTTGTTGATGTTGTTGAATCGGAAAATCTTAAGGCAATTTTATGCCATACGTGTCTATATGTCTTACTTTATATATATAGCTTTATATGTATAACTCTGTATAAGCAAAACGGAACATTGCACTACAATAGTTTAAGATTTTATCTAATAGGAACTGCTACATACCTGTCTTAAGCATTATTATATTCTTGTTTTATACATTGTAGAAATAGTTACGAACATACAGTCCATTTGACGGTAAGTGGCCGTTACTATCTGCAATTCCGAATAAGATTAGTCGATTTATTCGATTACAAAATTATTCCGAATAACAGCTGCGTTTCTACTGGTTACTATTCATTTTGGAAATCATTAAATTATTACCTCCCCTAAATCATAATCTCTAACAGGTCTGAAGTTCTACATGCCACACGTACATGTGTTGCTGCTCCTAAGGTTAAAAACGGTCGCTTCTCTTGTGTGTAACTGTATCTGGTGAACCAACCTTCAAACGAATCACAAGAGTTGCTTTACGGTGGATTATGAGAACGCCAGTGGTACCTCCCACGTCAAATTTTAGTTCTACCACCTGGCTACTATTTAAAAGACGGATATTAAATTATTATAAATAGGTATATGGTCAGAACATAAAGGATGTATATTTGTCTGTATAACTGATATTACTTTATAATTTTTGCGTCACAATTGATAACAAATAAAGCGAATAAAGTATCTATGAAAAGGTAAAATTTCGCTAAAGACCTTAAGTACCGGGCCCTTATGATTGAGTGACTGTCAAACTTGACAAAATCCGTGAAGTTTTCAAAAGGGACCACAACTGAAAGAGACACAATAATGGCCTAGAATCGATCCTTTGTAAGAATTTCGTTTGCTGAAGCGTTACAAAACGTCTTTATTCTCATTACGTACAGTCCTTTATAAAACAGATTATATTCATCCCTTTTCTAATAATATTTGTCGTAATAACTCGCATATCTAAAGCGTATTATGTTGTCGAGTAGATAATTATTATGGGTATTATTAGATCATACAATCATTGTCCTTTATACTCAAATTGTTATTGAGCCTACACAGATCTATTTGTCTATAAATGGATGTGTACGTATGAAAAAATAAAATAAAATAATTTAACGGTAGTAGATAACAAATACGTCCCTATGTTTTGTCATAAGAAATCGAGTTTAAAATTTCGTAATTGCATTATTGTATTTAATTTAATCATATTATTTTTATATCTTACAACTTTTAATCAAGTTTAGTACATAGGTATCACAGCCAACCTCATAATCCGCAATGCTTGTTTTCGGTAGAAAGATACCCTTGCCTGCTCATTTACTGATGAGACGGCCTCCGTTCCTGAGAAGGAATAATAACAATTTTTGCTACGGACTTTACTAGTCATTGATTTAAAAACATATTATTTATAGATGATCATCGATAGTTGTGATAATTTACCATCACGTAGATACGCCTTTGCTGCTATAAAAAATATTATATAATAGATATAATATTCATTGAAACCTTACCTTTACCTTAACTTTGAAAGGTAACTTTGAAATGCTTCCCGTGAAACGAAAAAAGGTAGCTTAATTTTATTGTTAAAAATGATTTTAAATGAGTACATTAGAATATGAGCACTATGAGCAATAGTTATGTAGTAAGAAATAAAATGATCATAATGTGTGCGTATGACTGCAAACTAACGCGTGACAAATATCACGATGTCATTCGCCACATCACACGTTCAAAGGGGAACTTTTAATATTCTCTACCCGTAGTCTGTTCTTAATTGCCATCGCAATTTAAAAGAACCCACGAATACAGTTTTGTTTTTAATTTTGCCACGGAAAGGGTGAAGCTGAATAAAAGCAAAATTCATTCAACGGCAAATTTTATGACGGTTAATACAATCTGTTGAGGAGGTAAATCATTTCGCCGTGCTCGGCAATTTTAGTTGCCACTTATTTCAGCGCTAGGCGTTTTAGACAAAACGTTCACATTCTGTATGAGTTTAAAATTTTACATACAAATTCTACCAATATGTTAACGAAATGTATCCGTATTCAGTCATGATATAATATGAAATAAACACAATAATAAAGAAAATAGACCACCGTCGCTCCTTTTTTGCTTTATAGCATCTGTGTAGGGCTAATATATTTTTTTTATTTGGACGGTTTAAGACTAATTCAATTACCATGTTCCATCGTTGTCCTAAAGACACAGATGTATGATCGACTTTAGTTAAGACTTCTGTTCTACTTGTAACTAGTAAATTATGTTTATGGACATCGACGACTACCAAACACCAAACGAATGCTATATCTTATACCGACATAATAAAACTTTCTGTAGATAAAACTGCATTTAATAGCCTAAATCATGCGAGAACTTTTATTTACAAATAATAAATAAATAACAATCTTAAAATACCTACCATTACCCTAATTCTAATAAACTACGTATATTAATCTCATTAATATACTCATTTTAACATAAATATAATTATAATAATTTCGTACTTCAGTATACCGTGGAATAGTTAAGTCTGACCAAAGTATCCTAGCAGCGCCATCTACCATTACAGTGCACAACATTTAAATAAAAGTTTATCTCAACTGCTATAAGATGGCTCTCAACGTGTAGTATTTAAATCTAGATTTAATTTACGCACATTTTTAACAGATGCTTCTTATAATGGCTGTTAATTTGTAAAACATTAATACGTTTGTCCCTCTTTAAGTATACCTACTTGACATCTTCTTACTTATGTAATTATACCTGAAATATTATTTACCTAAACTGAAACGGTATTTCCCTTCAATTAACTAATAGGTATTAATAACTTCTTACAAAGTAAAAAAATATTTTACCAAAGATTTAATGACTATATACGAATATTATATTATATAATGATTGTAAGAAGACCAAATTCTTTATATTATTATCATACTAGTTATGTTTGTATTATACCTTCTTATTGTTACTTATTATATATTTAGAAACATTGAAGTAATAAGTAGGTCGCCCTAAATTTTCTAGATAAATATTAAGGTCATCCAAATAAATTGGTAGGTATTATTTTCGTCCCGAATTATTTTAAGAATGCTTTTGTTGCCGCCATTAGATACAGTTAGTTCTCAAATGGAAAAGTTTAGTTCGACGCCACTCAAATTTGATTGCGACGTAAAAATGGTCCAGAAGAGCTGGAGTAGATAGGTTGGTCCATTTTCAGCACAACAGACCAAACGGGGAACTGTCCTAAATAAGTATTCGCTGTAACGTTTAGATACGTGTCACACTGTTACCATTTCTGTGAAATGGAAATAGCAAACATACAGTCATTGTGAGTATCTATCTAATTGATCGTTGCAATCTGTTATTACGTACTTCCACATAGAACATAAGGTGGTAAAGGTGGGAGAACTATAATTCGACTGGGGAGGTACCACCGCCGCCCTCATAAGTCGCCGTAAAGCATTTCTAGAGTTTCGGTTGTAGAGGTGTGGTTGCCGGCTACACTTTGAAGCGAGCGACCATCTTAGTCCTCAGGAGTAGTAACGCATCTATCTACGTTCGAACCCAGAATGGATTTCGGTCTTGTTTGTGGTTGTACGTGGATGTCTATGGGCTGCGACTACTTAACATCAGGTGGTTTGCATACTCGTTTGCTACTCTTCTCACATATTAAAAAAACTGAATTTAAGTACAAAGGAAATTTAATAATAGCGGAGATATAGCCTGCATATCTATAGACACAGCCTTTGAATCCACACAAAGGCTCCAACTGCAGATTATATCTTCAATGCAACAGTTCCTGACTGTAAAGGGGGTTTATCTTTCGGATCTGGCAACTCTCGGAATAGACTAGATACTGTATCTTTTTACCACATATTTAAGTAATGGACTTCCAAGATATTGCATCTCTTGTCCTCGATTCTTAGGGATATTCATTACTTCGAAATGTTTATTTGTATTTATGTATTTATAAGTAAATTACTCCATTCAAATTTAAATTTAAATTCCATAAAAAAAACGTTTTTTTCAATAAAAATCCCCATTTTTCCAATTAAAAATCTCCATTTTCTTTCCAATAAAACGCCCCCATATTTTCCAATGAAAATATCCCCATTTTTCACTTTTTTAATTTTCTTCCAATTAAAAATAAACTGAACGGAAAGCATAATTTTCAAAATAAAAAAAAGTTTTTTTTTATATTGGAATTGAAATTCAATTTTTTTATTTCATTGTAAGGTATTTACATACACTTAATGAACGTCAAGGGTACAGTGTAAAATCAGTACATGCGCACATTGGAATCGTAGCAAATGAGCGTGCCGGCCGGCTGGTGTTAAGTTGTCTAACCTTTAACAAGACTAAACTCATGCCTAGAGTTCCCGTGACTCCATCGCGCGGTGGCGAGGTGAAACACCCGTCAAGGTTTTAGTCGGTTTGAGTCCGACATTTTTTTTTTTATGTCAGAGCAAACGAGCATGCAACCCACCTGATGAAAATCTGTACTCGAACTGAGGACAAAGATAGTCGCCTCGCTTCAAAGTGTACTCATCAACCGTACATCTCCAACCGAAACACAAGAGCTTGATGGTGGTTTATGAGGATAGAGGTGGTACGTCTCCAGTTGAACCATTGGTCCACCATTTAACAAATTTTGCAAATCGGTTAGTAAATAATCAGATTATTTGGCAACAAACAAAACATACGAAAAAACAGCCAAATGGAGAACCTCTTCATTTTTTTTACGTCAGTGTTAATTTACTTCCTTGTAACTATTTCTCTACGAAATTTGCGTTTTATACGAAGATTAAGCTAGGCAAGACACGGACACTATAATATATGCGATACACATAGATAAAAATGTTAATAATACGAGGGTAGGTTGTCGCGACAAGACAGATATAAATTGCCTGTCACGAGCGCACCGAGTACAGTTGAACATCAGCCTTCGGGGAGTACGCGTGTCTATATATCTATATTCTATAAATGTTACACTATACACTTTATAAGTTTTAAGGACACTACAAATTGTTAGTTGTCGAAGGCTGTAACGGTAATAACCCATTAAGGGTCCACTGCTCAATTGCCACCACTATCATCAACAGTAAATTATTTTCTTATACGCATGTAATTTCTTAAAATTAATAGCTGATAAAGAAATCTTGTCAAAGGTTCAATTTTTGTTTGATCTACGTGTTACATGTTACAGGAAGAGACACGTGTTTACCAACCTCAAAAGTATGTCAAAAAACGGTAGCAGCTAAACTCACTCTCTGCTTATGAGCATCGTCGCGAAGCGGGAGAGCTTCCTCACTGCCGCTTCTGGAAGAATCTGGAGGCGTCAGCCGCCGCTGATCATTTTGAGAAGACAGGATCTGCATCTCAAGCATCTGCTCCTGTCGGATGTCATCGTTGTAGTCCTGGAACAAAATTTATTTTCAGACACTTGTCTCACTTTTCTACAACACGGGTGTGTACAAGCCGACAACACGCGCCAGATAATACACAATAATCTTGTACATCACAGGGAAAGTGTGTGACGGGGCTGTGAGTATAATTTCATTTCCTAGTTCTTGTCTGATAATTGAACATACAAATGTTCTCATTGCAAATGTAAGCAAAAGGCATTTTCGACGAAATATAAATGACAAAGAATAAATGTTTGGTTCAAGCGTTTTAATTACGAAGTCACAAAGCATATTGAACAAGGTTTCCAATATAATTTCATTGTTGGCATCGAAATGTAATATATTTTTTCTCAGTTAATTAATATTTTCGATTGTACTCTACATTTGGAGTACAAGAGACGTATTTTTTAATCGTAGGTCTTTCAGGAATACTGTAGTTGGGAAAACATGGATAATGTGAGAGAATCGGTTGTAGAGTATCGATAGTTAGATTGTACACAAGTACAATAGAAAGAAATCATACGATTTCGAGTAAAACAAGAAGAGAAGTGATTTTTAGTGATCGTAATTACTTTAGAAATATTCTGCTTCACGAAATATCGATAACGTGAAAGAATCTGATGTAGGATATCGATTTTTCGATTGTACTGATGGAATCGAGTAACGTAATAAGGGAAGGGATTTTGATATTGATCGTATGTCTTTTAGGAATACTGTAGTTTACAAAGAATCGACCAAAATCATAAGTATGTAGTTAACAGGTAAAAAAAAAGAAAATGTATACAAAGGTTCTTATTACCGGTCACGACTTCTTTTAAACAACTATTTATCACAAACACTAGAAAGAAGGGGCAAGGAGGAAAGGGAAATTCTATGAAGATTCTGTCCCGGAACAAAAAGTCGTAGATCCGCTGCCTTCATAATTTGCTTTGAAGCAGTTCTTGCATTTCGATTAGAAAGGTGCATTTGCCATAAACCAAGCGAGGCGGATATCGTAGATTATAATACTATAGTCTATATTTAGGGACAGCGAAATTGTCTTTATTTCTTGTATTAAAATTATGATTATCAATATTTTTGACGATTTTTTTGAAACATTATGTAATTTTAAAAGTAGGTATAAAACGTCAAGTTGATCAGAAATTAAAGGTGGGAGAACTATAGTTCGATCGGGGAGGTACCATCACCACCTTCATAATCCGCCGTAAAACATTATTTGTGTTTCGGTTGGAGAAGTGCGGTTGCCGGCTACAGTTTGAAGCGAGGCGACCATCTTAGTCCTCAGGGGTAGCGACGTATCTATGTTCGAGCTCAGACAGGATTTCGGTCGTGTTGTGGTTAAACGTGGATGTCTATGGGCTGCGACTACTTAACATCAGGTTGTTTGCATGCTCGTTTGCTACTCATAAAAAAGGAAATTATGAAATGTTCTATCACAACAACAAAAATTTCCAGGAAATTGTGTTTACATCAAAATTAATTACAACTGAGCTTAATTAAGTACACTTTTGTAATATAAGTACATTATTATTAATTTGCATTTCAAGTTAAGACAAGCTTCTCAAATTGGAATTTTATTGTTTTTGATTAATTAGTTTTTTTGAACTTGTAAAAGACTAGCAAAGAGCGTGCAGGCCACTTGATGTTCCAAAAAACTGAAGTTTTAGTACTACGTAGATTACATACATTCTTAAAAATAAATAATATTAAAAAAATGGGATGCATGGTTTTAATAGATAACTGAAAAAGCCCCCAGGCTTTTTTACATCGCATTTTTTTTCTTATTTATACTTTTTTAGTTGGATTTTTTATAAAAACGTGTTTTTTAGTTTTTTTAATTATTATTTATTTTTCTTTTTTTTTTCATATTGCATTGTCATCGGTCTTTGATACGTGTGCAAAGTTTCAAATTAGTCAGTCTTTTGGAAATTGGTGAAAATTATGCTCAAAGATTCCATTACATACATACATACAACCCAAGGTAATAAAAGCGTGTTAAAAAGACTGAAGTTATGTGTCCATAGATAATCTAATGATTGAGATTGCAAACAGATCTTCTTTGGCATTTACAAGTGTATGTACTCTACAAAACGAAATAAAAAAAAAATGATTTCAATTTCTATGTGTAAGTTGTAGAGAGAACGTATATGCGTTGCCACTCCTGACGACTAATACTGTCGCCTCGCTTCGAAATGTACTTTTCTCACGTAATAAACATTGCTGAAACCAGTTGACTTCAAGTGAAGTCTGCTTCAAACTGCCTTCACTTTTTATTTTAATTGTTAAATTTAATAATTTAAAGAATACGAATTACAGTCGAATTTCTAAAACTAGTTGACGATTAGTTATCAAAACTTACCGGCACTAGGAATCTTCTCAGTTCAGCGAGGGCATACGCAATCCTCGCATGTGCTTCAGCTGGAGTCGCGAAAGCGCTGATCTCCACATGCAGTTCGTCTGACAGGTGCGCGAACTTAGGGTCCCCAGAGACGCGAAGTTCCTCTTCCTGTAATAATAATGTTTGATAGTAATACTAGGATAGTGTAGTGGCCAAGTCCGGTCTTTCATCCGCATGAAGGACTGGACTGAAGGAAGTGACCGGGGTTTAAACTTGAACCACAATAGCCCCTGTCAGTAATGTAGCAGTGACAGATTACTCACAAGATACTGGAAAAAGTTCACCGGTTTTTTTCACGAAAAAACGAAAGATGGTACGCCCATGTCATTGGCATGAAGTTAGCTTCACGGTGAAGTTAGCAACATTTAATTATGACGTTACTTTTAACGCCCTGGATTCTGTCCTTTTGGTCTATTTGGTATGTGACCAAGTGGCTATACTTATTCATTAAAAACCTCTAATTAGATGAATTAATCACAACTTTGTGATTCCAGGAGCGGCAGTGGAACATTACCTTCTGACGATCCTTCATAGAGCCTCGTCCGAGGACGGCCATCTTGCACATAGTGTCCTCTTGAAGTCGCTTCAGCGAGTTGCCTTTGGGCCCCAGCAGTTTGCCGACGAAGTTGAACTGTGGACAAAGACATATATTAAGAAAACTATTTATTACTAGGATCAAAGTGCAATTGGGCCCGCGAAATATTTTTGTTTAAATCATGACGTATTTGGCGGTAAGTTGAGTCTTCAGTCCATGGACATCATACAATCTCAAATAAATTTGAATGGTGGTTGTGGTGGAATTGGTGGGAGAACTATAGCTCGACGGGGGAGGTCCTCCGACGCCCTCATAATCCGCCGTAAAGCATTACTTGTGTTTCGGTTGGAGGGTTGCGGTTGCCGGCTACATGAAATGAAATGAAATGAAACGGGTATGAAATGAGGCGATCATCTTAGTCCTTAGGGGTAGCATCGTACGTCCGGGCTCAGATAGGATTTCGATCGTGTTTGATCGTGTTCGCTTGTACGTGGATATCTATGGGCTATGATTACTTAACATCAGGTGGTTTGCATGCTCATTTGCTGCTCTTTTCATAATAAAAAAATACTAGTTATGCACACATTCTCGCCAACAGGCGTCTGTATATCTAGTTTAAGTACTAACATGGGGTAAGTTCTTTGTATTGCTAACCCCATCGATGTATGTACTAACATTTTTAAGCATTAACAAAAATATGGTTGTATTATTATAACATTTACAGCGATGAAAATGTTAAAAATAATTATAATAAAAATAATTAATAATTCTAATAATTTTGAATTATTAATTGAGCTGTAAGTAGATGCGTATCTCCTAAACGTAGCCGGTAGCGCCATCCCAGCACAACACAAGAATTGTTTCACTACGGATTGTATTATGTCCCTGATTGAATTAGTACTTATCAATCCTTAATACCTAGGCCTTATCCAAATTTAGGTACCAATTGTGGTGCCTTGGTTCAGGGTATAGTGGAATAACACATACAGTTGCTTAAGATTATTCGTGCTATCACACTGACAGCTCGGTTTAGAGCGCCACCGTGCGGTACGTCACGCCGTACGCGTCACACCAAACTACCACCATAACCATAATAACCATGTATTATACACCACACGAAATACAAAGAGAAACAACAATATTTAAAGAACAATTTGAACAGAACAATGCACTCCGAAGGACTTTATAGACATTTCAATTTTACTCCCGTCAAACCTCAGTTTATAGACCAATAAATCCTCGTCTTCGCTGAACACAAGGATAAAGTTGTAACGTCGACGAATAACGACAAGAGAGGAGCCGGTTTTATTGTTGCTACTTCGTACTCGTGACTTAACAAGCTTCACAATCATACAATTTTAACAATAACTTAATAATGTTAATTAATTAGTTAATAATTAATTAGTTAAGTTAATTTCCACCACGAGCCATGTAACAGGCTCGTAATACATATTAAAATAAAATATAAAGTTCGCGGTGAAATTACTTTAATATCCTAAGGTAAGTAAAAAACACTAACGGTATTCTCGTGTTTTATTATCGTTGATATTTTTGAAAGCCTCGCTCTATAGAAGCAAAATTATAGACGTCAATACGTCATTGACGTCTTAATTTTCACTCTCTTACCGTTTACTTGACTGTTGTGAGACAAGAGGGTACGTAAAATTCCCTCTCTATGCAACTTAGATGTTTATTCATCTGTTAGGTTGATTACTTTGTACTGAGTCCTTTTTGAGATTCCCTTTAGGTTATTTGAAAGAATTTTTTTCGGCATTTCGTGTTCAATTGACTGTTGCTTTGACGGTTAGTCTGAATTATTAGTACTTACTTATTATATTTATTACATAAGAGCTTTTGCCCGCGACATTTACGTTTCACATAAATTGACATAACTTTTTTATTTGTTAACCGATTTAAATTAAAAAAGCACTAAATGTTAAGTGAAGCCCGTCACAATATAATCCTGAATTGCATTCAAATCGGATAAGTCGTTTCTGGGATTAGCGTGCACAAACATACAGACATGCATACATACAGATAAACAGATAAAACATTATTTTAGGTTCTCTTGCGTATACAAAGGTTTTTAATTATTTTTTTCAATTTTTATTTGCCGAACAAAAAGCTTGAAATTGCAATTCCAATTCACAATATACAACAATATATTTGATTTTTATTTTTATGTCGTATTTTTATTTTAAATCTTATCTTGTGCTATGTATAAAATATATACCCTACACGTCCATGCCTATATATCTGTAAATAAATAGGAGTAACATAGAAGAACAGGAATGGATACATTGTTTCCGGAAGGCCTATGTCCAAATGTCCACTTAGTGGACGTCTGATAGCTGAAATTATGAAGATGACAAAGGTAAAAATAAATAAAAGTGGGCGGGGGAGGCATTTTTTAGTTTTTGCTCCGCCTAAAAAAATTCAAGACCTACGGTTCATTATATATATAGATATACATAGATATATTATTTGTTACTCTCGCTAAACGATTAAAAAGCCCTTGAACACCCGCATGTAACCCTAAATACGACCGAAATTTTACTTTGAACCATTTTCGAAAAACACCGTTTATAAAAGAATTTGTATTATCTACCTAACGTGTCTAATTATTAATCTTTTATAGATCAGTATGGAACTTAATTTTAAGCTAGTTAAATATAGCTACACAGTTTCAGTTCACTTTCAGCAGTTTCTAAGCTTATGTTTACAGGAAAAACCGCAGGTTAACCCTAGTATCCATCAAAGCCTGCAGAGGGCGCTCACGGCACGTTTGCACTGCTCTTGTCTGATGCTTAGGTTTAATGCCCCTATTTCTACTACTAACGTACACTACGTGGACGTGCTTAGAGGGTAGGTACCTGTCTTTAGGCCATCTTAAGTGGCTCACAGCTAATGGATGTCGGTAATCAAATAAATAAAAGATGTTTAAGAACGAGCTGCTCTCCGTGGTTTCATTCGCGTAAGCTTCACTTTTTAACAGAAAAAGACGTCTCATGTTTCTTTTATGTGAGAAGTGTAGTAAACGAGCATGTAAACCACCTGATGTTAAGTAGTCGCAGCCCATAGACTGTCGCATCCACGTACAACCACAAACACGACTGAAATTCTATCTGAGCTCGAACGTAGATACGCTACTCCTGAGGACTAAGATGTTCGCCTCGCTTCAAAGTATAGCCGACAACCGCACCTTTCCAACCAAAATATAAGTAATACGTCACGGCGGATTATGAGAGCGGCGGTGTTATCTCCCTGGTCGAACTATAGTTCTCCCAACTTTAAAACCCACCTTTATATCGATATATATAGATTTTAGTCACAATTTTACGACCATTGGACATTTTGCAACCATAGGACATTTTGCAACCATTGGACATCTTGCGACTATTGACCACTATGCAAACATTGGACATTTTATGACTATTGGACATCTTGCTAGCATTGGACACTGTGCAACCATTGGTCATTACCCAACCAATGGACATTTTGTTAATTGGACGCACGCACTAGTAGATGTGATAGATTATGAGGGATTAAAATATAAAAATAATCTATCTGCAGCTTGATTTCAGGATTTTAGATTCAGCGATTAAAGAATTCTATATAATGTCTATATAATTTTAATTTAATAATATCGCGGAATGTATATAATATACATTATGCAATATAACGGGTACTCACGATTAACGATTTTTGATTTTTAATTGCCGATATTTCGAACCAGTT
>DWON01005383.1:0-14993 GCA_018251015.1 Phocides pigmalion okeechobee
GTTTCGGTTGGGGAGGTGTGGTTGCCGGATACACACTATTGGAGGCGACCATCTTAGTCCTCAAGAGTAGGAACGCTCCGCGTCTATCCATAAATAGAACTTCTGTTCTATTTGAGATTGGACGTGGTTTTCCATGGGCTGCAGTGACCACTTAACATCAAGTGGCCTGCATGCCCGTTTCTTACTCTTTCATAATAAAAAGAAATAATTACTTAGTCTGTTAAAGTAATCTTTAACCTAAAACTTAGTCTACTGTTTCATAATTCGTATAACGATATATAAACATAAGCCAAAGGTATCTTTACACATCCCAATCAGGGCCTTTATGGTACTTATGTTTACTAAGCCATTATATTTTACGCAAACCTAAATTCACTCAAACCTTTAACTTAATATCCGAGTGCCAAAATATTTTAAAATAATTAGTCCGTTTGAACGACGCGGCCCGTGATAAGAAAGCTGGCTCATATCCTGATTTTACATTGTACCTTTGACGTTTATTAAGTGTATGTAAATACTTTATAATGAAATAAAAATATAATTAAGAATAAATTACGCTTAATTCAGGCCTTATTGTTAACAAATATGTATTTCTAACAAAAAATGTTCTAATAAATATTTGAATTTAAATTTGCAAATAATTGCGATCGCTACACAGAGCTAGTATGCAGCCAGCGTTCTTGGCACCATGTCGTATGAGCGGAGAGTATTTGTAATTTTTAGATTAGGATTTTCTTATAGTCAGTTTTAAGTTAATATAGGATATTTTTTACAAATGTAAATAAATATTAAAATTTCCTTCACAAACTTAACAGTGATAAAAAATTAATGTGTACACGTATGTAACACTCTAAAAAAATGAAGTCATACAAGAAATAAATGAACGAATAACAATTTAATGTGCTGTGTTAGAATTATATGAAACGCGAGTGGTGATTGAGCTCGTTGTGAACAGAATGCACTGTTTTGGGTGATGTGTGCAGAGTTGGCGGAATGAGGATCGAGAGGTGCTGTTTCTTGTCCATGTTGCAAGCCCTGGCTTTGCTACCCACAATGGCTTTGAAAGGTAAGATTAACTTATCTACACTCAGCAGGGAATCTTGGCCAAACTCATAACTTGCGATAATGTTTTTTTGAGTGTGTCTAAATTTGTTTTTATTGTATAAGTGGGTAGAAATAATGTTTAAGTTAATCCTAAGAGGGTAATTATTAAGTTGAAGTTATGCTTGACCAAGTTTTCGTGCCGGTGAGTGTATATACATATATAGTATACATATACTATAAAACAAAAATACCCCGTCGCTTCTGTCTGTCTGTCTGTTCGCGATAAACTCAAAAAGTACTGGACAGATTTTCTCACAGTTTTTAAACAACGGGTAAAGTAATTCCTGAGGAAGGTTCTGGTGCATAGTAAATTAGACTACTAAATGACTAAATGCATGTATGTATGTAGGTTGTTTCATGTTGTGAAAATGTATAAAATAGACGCGGAAGAAGTCGCGGGCACAGTTAGTAATTTATAATAATCGACCGGGGAGGTACCCCCGCCGCCTTCATAAAGCCGTAAAGCATTACTTGTGTTTCGGTTGGAGAGTTGTGGTTGTCGGCTATACTTTGAAGCCAGGATCTTAGTCCTCAGAAATAGCGACGTATTTACGTTCGAGCTCAGATAGGATTTCGGTTTTGTTTGGCTGCGATGACGTATCATCAGGTGGTTTGCATGCTCATTTGCTGCTCTTCGCACATAAAAAATGACAACCTGTGACTTATAACCTACACGATAAAAATATGATCTGCCACGTTGAAAGTTCCACGTTCTATTCCCGGCCAAGCAGATGTGTAAGATTTCTGTTAATGAAAATATTAAAACTAATTATAATAAAAGCCTTATAAAGCCTTCTTTGTCTTGTCTAGGTGTATGTTTATTTATCTTTGTGTTTGTCACTCACACAGACGCATCCACCATACAGAGGATCCTAGTTTTAAGATCCTAGAAATAGTGTTATCTTATATATGAATTGCTAAATGTTAGTCTCGCTAAAACTCGAGAATTTATGGACCGATTTTACTAATTTTGGTCTTGAATTATTTGTGGAAGTCGAGGAAAAGTTTTAAAGGAGAGAAATATGAAGAAATTCTAAGGAAAACAGTAAAAGCAACTATCTTATTATTCCATACAAACAGTTCGTATCTGTCAAATAGGTGGCGTTCAAAAAGTGAATATTAAACAACGGAGATAGCTTAGACTATGAAAAATTGCAAGATCCGTGTTTTAAGCATATTTAAGCCTATTTTTTTATTTTTTCGTTTGTCATTTACTGTTTTATTTTATTTCTATTTTACTTTATTATGAAGACGTATTTTTATGTACTAATGATTTTATGTCTATACTGTTCTAAGATAATTTTTTTACGCACCATTAATATTTGACAGTAAACAAATATAATGTTTCATTCGTTTCCATGGTAACTCCATGAAAGTACTACCGTTTATAATTTTTTACAAGTTTATTCAATGGACACTACAGATCCAGAAGTTAATAGACGTTGTACTCACAATCCAAAAGTAAAGTGAAACATTGTCCAAGAACTGCATACGTTACTTCATCAGAACAACGATTTAGATAAATTGTTTAAAGTAGCATTGGATCGTATTCCATCGGACAGCCATAATATCGTCATTAGAGCTAACAAAACAGTTGCTGATGAGCACGCAAAGAGGTTTAATTCATCGACAATCTATGAAGTGGCTATCGTCATTGTCGGAGAAAATTTGCAAGATAGAGATATCGTGCTTCGCCGTCGGAAAAGTGAATTCATCATCATCGTCATCAACATCATAATTCTCCCTTCTTCTCCGTGGAAGCAGCGACTGGTTCGAGACACCTGAACTCTTTCCAAAGAAAGAACCAGATGTCAAATCTCGGTAGGCATCCTCCTATTAGTCGCCTTTTACGACAGGCAGGAGATACTGTAGGGCTATTATAGTCCTGCGCAACAGGGACACAATGGATTAAAATATGTGTCTGAAACAGACAGAATTGATGACGCATTTTAATATAATGGAACCGTTATTGAACGGTTCCATTATACATTATACCTTAAAATTAATGCCTTAAAAATATTTTTTAAGGCATTAATTTTAAGGCGGTACGAAGTTCGCCGGGTCTGCTAGTTTAAAATAAAAGTATTTGTTCTGTACATGTATTTCTTCTATGGTAACTACATAAATTTTATCGTGACCGGAATTAGTTAACAATGTTGGAGATATTTATCGAGCTCACATTAGTAATTGTTTCTGGTTGATGTCGAAACACGAACATTTATTTGACAAATTACTTCTTAATTCCTTTAATCTCGTCAAGAATCGTGTTATTTCCACGTAATAATTAATTACACCTTTGCTTTGATATTTGAAGTGTGAGGTATTTGATAGATTTTGTTGCTTTTACTGTAATTATTAAACGAGAGATAACGTTGTCAAGGTAGAACAATAGTTCGAGTGGAGGGAGGTACCAACGCCAAACATAGTCCGCAATAAAGCATTCTTGTGTTTCGATTAGAGATGTGCCAGTTACAATTATAACCAAGGCCTGCAAAGCCTACTTACAAGTGAGGCGACCATCTTCATCTTCAGGAGTAGCAACTTATCTACTTAGGAGCCCAGTTAGAACTTCAGTACTCATTGTGGCTGACTGTGGCTGACTGTGGATGTCCATGGGCTGTAGCGACTACGTCACATCAGGTGGACTGCACGCTCGTTTGCCTCTTTCCCACTTAACATACGCTTATCGCTTTCTAAACTCACATTAAGATTCCTTTGGTCGCGACTGTCATCGACATAAGAAAACGAAAATCGAAACCCAAAACGGAATCAATAGTTCACAATTTAAAACTGCCTGTCTGGGAATCAAACTCGAGGCCCTTTACAAGTGAGGCTGATATTGTATGCAGCGTCGTGCCGCTCAGTACATGTGTTAATTAAAACAAAATGTATTTTTTTTTTATTTTCACAGCATAATCAATACCTTCTCAATTTTTATTTTGCTATATGGAATAAAAAAAATGCAAAATTAATATTATTTTTTTAATTTTGACATAATACTTTAATGACTTGACACTATAACCAATAAACAGATTACTTTGGCTTTAATATGCAGACAGATAAAACTCTATGAAACTATCGTAAAACATAGTAAAATTATAAAAGTCAAATTTTGAGAGAATAAAAAATATATTTTTGAACCTCTGTAGATCAAATATTTTGTAAAATATCTAGATTATCTGATTAATTCATTAAATATAAAAATGACTTGATGAATAACTAATAATCAGATTAATGATTGGCTATGACATACAAATTGACATTCATTATGTACATATAAAATATGTAAATAGTAAATAGCATACAACAAATGCCTTAAAATTTGAGATAATACGCTATGAAACTCTAGTAAAACATAGTAAAATTACAAGTCATTTATTTTCACCCAATCTCCGTTGCGGGAAGAGCCCGAGCCACGTTTCCGCCACTCGCCCTGATCTTACCAATCTCGAAAACATCCTGTTTCAAATGTCTCGGATTTACTTGCAAATCGCTCAATCTTTCCAATAAATCACGCTTCAAAAGAAAATCAATTTTGTCATTATTATAACAGGTGGTAAGGTAGAAAAATAAATCATAATACAGAAATTTTAAAGCTGGGGGAACTATAGTTCATCTTTTCCTGCCCTCATAATCTGCCGTAAAGCATTACTTGTGTTTCGGTTGGTGAGATGCGGTTGCCGGCTACATTTTGACGCGAGACGACCATCGCCAAACGAGACGACCATAGTCCTCAGGAGTACCAACGTATCTACATTCGAGCTCAGATACATTTTTAGTCGTGTTTGTGGTTGTACGTGGATGTCTATGTGCTGCGGCTACTTAACATCGACTTTTCACATAAAAAAGAAATGGGCAGAAATAGACTTCGCACAAACTTTGTGCCTAGTCTATTTCTGACTATTTCGCTGTTTTGGATTAAAGGGTTGTAGTAAAGTATATTTATACGAGGCTGTTAGGTGTGCTCATTGTTTATATAAAGCCTTGCCGTATAAAGAATATTTTAATTACGAAATATTTCAATTATAATTGTTTGCGGGTTCTGAGTGAAAAAAAAACAAATAACTAATCCTAAGTTTGATAGGCGCTTTTTTACCTTGAATAAGTTAGTACTTACGCTACTGGTGATAAAAGGACGCTGTACTGATAATACTAATAATAGTACGCTGCTGGTAATAAAAGAGCTGGTTCATATCTTGCGCAGAGAATCGCAGTCGCTATTCAGCACAAGAATGCGGCCTGCCTTCTTAACACCGGCACGGCACGGACTCCCTTAAGCGTTATTGTACTCGTAATTCGTTTTATTATTTTTTATTCAATCAAAGTTACATAATTGTACGGTTTACTCAAGTGCTTGTAATTTGAATTCCTCATAACTCAATCGCTGGAAAACTGAAAAACTTTAATTATTGTTACGCAGTATAATTATAATTATGTTCTCCAATTATAATCATGCTTGGTGATTTAACAAAGGCACGTTTCCGCATTCCGCACTCGTGTTACCAATCTCGCACATGTAATGTTTAAACTCTTTGAATTTAAGCACAAATTATTTTGACTTATAAATTTTTGGTATCTTCCTTTATCTTAAGAGTATATAGTTGGTAGAATTTTAATTCGACCGGGTAGGTACTGTCGCCTTATCCGCTGGAAAGCAACCCCCCTGTTGCTTAAAATTCAGTGATCAGTAACCTTAATAGATGCATAAAATACATTTTTATATAATTTTTTCAGCCGATTAGTGCCACGTGCGATTGATGCCGATGTAACAAGAGGGCTGGTTCATTGATGCAGTGATTTGCGGTCGACATTCACCCGAAATACAGCTCCATTTAGCCTAACCTAAACATTAGGCTTTTATTATAATCACTTTTAAGGTATCCCATGTTACTTTGTTATTAATTATTATTGTAAATAATACTTTAATAATAACGATTACAGTATTGCTCCTGAAGTAAAACTTACTTTAAAATACGATACAGAACTAAATCATAATGGAAATTGCTATTCGCGACTAAATCCGACGCGTTCGCAACAGGAAGTCAGCGAAATTGATAAGATCACTGCGAATAGAGGCACCGTAATTTTACACAGAGCGGATATTGGAAATATTTCTGATGGTAATTGTTGAAATTTTTTACCGTTTTCGGAAAGAAGACGTTGGTTCTCTATTCGTTAATACATCTCTTATGTATATATCATATTATTTATCATTACTCTATTGTTTTCCGATCGCGTTTAACGTTGCTTATCTTTACCATTAATGATCATGCTTCCAATTTCCGATCGCGATCAACGTTGCTAAACTTTACCACAAACGGTCATCTATAAAATTCCTGACTACTTTAAGCGTTGATTACCTTTGCCACATACCGTCACCCAACAATTCTAGACCACATTCAATTTTGTTTAACTTTGCCATTAACGATCACCCGCCCTAAACCCGACCTTGTTTTACTTTGCTTAACTTTACAACAAACGGTCACCTATCAAATTCCCGACTGTCTTCAACGTTGCTTATCTTTGCCACTAAGCGTTACTCATCCAATTCTCGACCGTCTTCAAAGTTGCTAACCTTTACCACTAACGATCACCTAAACAAATCCTGACCGCGTTCAACGTTGCGTACCTTTAGTTCAAACGGTCACCCATCCAATTACCGACCGCGTTCAACGTTGCTTAACTTTATCAAAAAGTTTTCATCATTTAATTTCCGATGGCGTTGAACGTCGCTTAACTTTGCAACTAACTCTCACCCATTCAATTTATAACCATGTTCAGGGTTGTTTATATTTGCCACTAACGATCTCTGCATTCACATCGCTAACGATTCACACAATTTAAAAGGTGGTAATAGATTTAAAAGGTGGTAGAGCCGTTAGAGCTCGCCCGGGGCGGTACCACCGCCACCCTCTTAACCCACCGTAAAGCAACATGTTCTTCATGTATTGTGTTTTGATTGGGAAGGTATGGTTGCCGGATTATTGGAGGTGACCATCTTAGTCCTCAAGAGTAGGAACGCATCCGCGTCCATCCTTATATAGAACTTCAGTTCTGTTTGAGATTGGACGTGGTTGTCCATGGGCTGCAGTGACCACTTAACATCCGGTGGCCTGCATGCCCGTTTCTTACTTTTCATAATTAAAAAAAAGTTCTGCAACTGCTGCGAAAGGGAGCAAACTCAGGTAGAACATGCTCGGACGGCCGTACACACGCCCGAACAAGTATCGTAGTGTTATCGATAACCTAAACAGTGTCGATTAAATTGATTTGATTGATTAATTTTGTTTCGTGGTAAGTACTTCGAAAGTAAAAAAAATAAAAGTTATTAAAGTAAAAAAAAAACAGATGTGCTTGTTAGATACTACCTCATAATATGTAATACATAATAATAATATATAATATATGACAATGGTACAGCTGCATGTGTGCCGAGCCTAAATAAATAATAATCTAGAGAATTTGGCATTACAGTTGTATTGTCTTCCCGTGCTTGTTGATGTTCTTCATGTTCTTGTTGCAGAGCTCGAGTTCGAGCCGCAGCCCGTCCAGCTCCGCCTCCAGCGCGCGCGTGCGCTTGAACATCTGCACGTAGTTCAGCTGCAGCTGCTTCTGGTAGCGCAGCACCTTGTCCTTCTCGTCCGACCACTTCCTCCTCTCGTTGTTGAACTGGGTCTCCTTCGCTTCCAGGTCGCACTTGAGGCGCTCCACTACCGTCGAGGCGGGGCAGGGCCCGCTGCAAGGGTCCGGAAGCTCTCCGTTAAGTCGCTGCACTTCTGCGTCTTCTAAGGCGCTGTCGCTCGAAGACCAGTGGTACTCGTTCGTTTTGCACACGTCGTAGATCCCTCTCATGGTCCTCCCGCACTCGATCCCCTCGTATCCGCTGAGGGAGACGTCCGACAGTTCCTGTCGCAGCTCCTTCAGCTCCGTTTTTAGTTTTTCTATCTCGTTCCGGCTCGTCTCCTTCGTTTTCGTGAGATCCGAGACGCTCTCCATCAGATCGTTGGAGAGTCTGTCCACTTCGGATTGGAGCCTGTTCACGGATTTCTCTTTCTCCTCCGATTCTGCGCGCAATCTCATTATCTCCTTCTCCTTCTTGTCCAGAGCCTCTCGGAGTTGGCGGCAGTCGGCTTTCAGCGTGAGATATTCGTGACCTTTAGCTGTTTGTTCGTTCTGGAATCAAAAACCATAATTCGGTTAAATATTTACTCAAACATGAAACCTCAAGACTTGAACTTAAGCACACGAAAGTTAAAGAACGATAAACTTATGTAATAATCAAACCTCCAGATTATGAAGAAATGAAACTGACTACTTGTAGTGTCTCCGAAGATATATACGAAATGAATGATTTTGATTTTGAAATACAAATAAGCGTAATCAAAGAAATAAAATCGAAACTCGAACCAAAAATATGAAACGACAAATAATAACTCTTCGTATTAGGAAATAATTGACTTGAACCTGCAAAAATTGACCAGCAATATTCATAACTTGAATGTTTAAGCCGAGGATAAAACAGTTTGTACAATTAAGATAATGTTCAAATTATGCATAAATAATATTAGGAAATGTCAGTTTCCATTAACAGGTTGAAGACACGTTTAAATTAGCATTTACTCAAACTATTTCTCAATTATGCGCCTCCTGTAAAACTTGAGCAATTAAAATAACTATCACGAACATGTCATCCGCAGCAAAATTATAATTAGCTTTATATTATCAATTTTACCAAATTTTACTTGCGACATATTTTATCCAAAGCTCATAATAGATGGCTACATTACACCTTTAAAATCTTGCCTTACGTGTAAAATTACCTGAACTTCGCTTACTTATGTCTCCAGCATCAAAACCTATCTTCGTAATATAGTGATAGCAGACCACTACTTTCTCTGGCAGAAAACATGTTCTCTTATCTACGCCTGGATAATGTTATCTCCAGCTGGATTCTAAATTACCTGAGCCTCCTTAAGCTGTGTCTTCAAGAGCGCGATCTCCCCGGCCCGCTGGCAGAGGCTCCACTCGGTGTCCTCGAGCCGCTGCCGCAGCAGCGCGCGGTCCCGCCGCACCCGCGCGAGCTCCGCGTCCCGCTCGTCCCGGGTCCGGGTCGCGTAGCTCTGCACCATGAGCCGCGGCCCGCGCATCCGGGCTTCGTGCGCTCGAAGACGGTCGGTTGAGCTGGAAAGTTTAGTGTCTTGCGTTTAAACTTCTAGTCTTTGATATGATTCGTCTATTAGTGCGTCTTTCTGTTACGACCGATTCGCGTGACGGCATGTTGGCGTGACCGTATAAAGCTCTTGTAAGATACAGTTTGTATGTACTCTTTATTTACTTGTCTTGTATTTATATTCTATATATATTTTTATAATGATATAATTGGAAAGATATTATATATTTTAAAGTTTTTTTTTAAATTTTGAATAAATGGCAAACGAGCGTACAGTGTACCTGATATTGGAGAACACCAATTTTATTTTTTAATTTACTCTATGATAGTACAAATGGATAAATGATCGATTACAAATCCTCTTCCAGGTACCTCTTATTGATTACAAATGTTAGTAAAATCCAATGGCCACCTAACATAAAGTGGGCTGTTCAGATTTAAATGATTAAATGTCATTAGACTCAATCTGATTCAGAATACAACTTAGTATCTTTTCATTATTCAAATGACATGGAGAACTGGCGTATAACAAATAGCAGGAACAATACGGTGTCACATTGTAGGGGTGGTGTATAAAAATTTACCTACTTATAGGAACATTGGAACAAAATGTATCACGTATGCGCAAATGTGTTTAAACCAACAATAACACAGTCAACAAAGTATGCGATAGTAACGAGGCGAACGACATATGAATTTTAATGTGTGTTTACGATTATTGATCAAGAACAACGTATCGCGAACAACGTAATACATGATTGCAATCACCTGGAGATAAACATTTTATATTTTTTTTAAATTGGAAGAGCCGCAAACGAGTGTGCAAGCCACCTGATATTAAATGACCTTTACAGCTCATAGACATCGGTGTCCAAATTGAAGATCCCGTGCGATGATTTACGTTATCTTGTGCTGTTTTCTATGTTCTATATATAATAGTTCTCAACTCATCAGTATCCCGCAGGGAACATGTTGAGAGACACCCCGAGGCTGGCAGCAGCTTGAGCCAGACGCCATCCAGGCCATGACAATATGAAAAGCACTTTTGAACGGGTAAATTCTGAAGATATTTACCTGTAGTCATGTTGATCGCGTTCCAGCTCGGAGACTCCAGAGTCAGCAGGCGAAGGCGCTGGCACGGGCTCCTTGCTTTCGACAGCTAAACCAGAAGTTGACTTTGTTCTGCAAAATAATATAAGATAATATTTACTATTGTCAACTAGGCAAAAAACTGTGTAGTACGCATAGCTCTTATAGTTACAGTAGTTTTAGTAAAATGATCAGGGAGGTACCATCACAGCTCTCATAACCCGCCGAGAAGCTCATTGTGTGTTTAGGTTGGAGTACTGCAGTTGTCAGCTACTAGAAGTGAGACCTCTGAGTCCTCAGGAGTGACTAGGCATCTACGTATCATCTCGACATCATCGTGTTTGAGAGTGGATATCCACCGGTCTGAGTACTTAATAAAAGGTCTGTGGTGTAGTTTACAACTTCTCACATAAAATAAAATTTATAGTAACCGCTTAAGGTTTATATGCCGGTATATAAACTTTTGCGGTTACTATAAATTTTCGCAGATTAACTCTGGTTAAATACCTATATTTCAAATAAATCTAATTATTTAACTTATATAAAAAGAAAACTAGTTATTACTAGTTAACCAATATAAAAAAAACTAGTTATTACTAGTTAAACTATATAAAAAGAAAACTAATTATTACTAGTTAACCAGTATAAAAGGAAAACTAGTTATTACTAGTTTAACTATATAAAAAGAAAACTAGTTATTATTAGTAAACATATATGAAAAGAAAATTCATTATTATTAATAGGTAACCTATATAAAAGAAAACTAGTTGCTACTATCTAGTTAAACTATGTAAAAGAAGAGTACTTACTACTAGTAGAACTATTTAATTTAGTCAATCCAATGTTACATCGTGCAAGATTTGCAAGAGTGAAGTAGAGAGAAATGTTGGTGTGAATTAAGTTAATCTTTATCTGAAAATCGCAACAATCTGGCGTGAATGGGAGCCAGAGAAAATAGTCGAATTCCGGTGTACAGTCCACATATTAAGCGTGCTCAACACATAGGGTTGTCAACAATTCTTCCGTTAGTTTATAAATTAATAAGAATAGTTTCTCTAGACATACAAGTATGAACATTTATGTTGAGTATTTCTGTAAAATAAACTATAATTTTACAGAAAATGTCTTAACAATTACGAAATTGAAATTAATAAAAAGATAATCATAACAACAATAATTCTAAAAGTAAAATGTTTTAATAATAAATATTATTTTTTACATATTGTGATACAAAATTTAAGTATATAGTTGTAGCGAAGACTATGTATGACCATATAACAGAGCAACATGTCATTTACCATTTCATTATACAAATTCATCTTACCTCAAAGGCGTGCCAACAAAAGCTTCACACAAAAAATCTTACAGTTGGCAACCCTATCTACAGCCTATCGATCTCGTACCAACCGAGATAAAGATAAGGACAGCACCACACCGAGTATTTCCGTGAAATTCTGTGAACGCAGGGGCGGTGCTAAGTGCCATCCGCGCTACACATCTCGCTCCGTGAAACGTTAATTGCATTTATACGCTTTTTACTTTCTTATAGCGCTTTACGATTGTAAATTGTATAAAGCCGCTGTTTCCTTAAAACGGTAAAGGTTTTTTGTATATTTTATTAGTTTGTTTACAGCCGGCTTCTTTCATGTATGAGAAGTCCCAAATAGCCTTTATGTGACAACCAATGAAGCAACGAAAACGTTTTTTATCTTTTATATTATCTGATAATGATAACAAAAAGTAACGAACATAATGAAAGTAACGAAACGAATAGTCATATTATTTGTATCCGACAAATATTATAATAAAAATAATTTTAAAAAAGTGCACTCCAGTACAGGATTTATTTAGGTACCCTAATATTAAACATGGAATATAAATTGAAGACACACATACTCTTTGTATTTGTCGGGTATTAAGAAAAAAAAGCACTCGAGCACAGGTTTCATTTAGGTACCCTAATATTAAACATGGAATACAAATAGAAGACAAGTAAAAAGTATAAAGATGCAGACGGAACATAATTACATAATAGACCGTCATGACTTTGGCGATCGCGTCATATCGGCAGATTTACTGTTTTAGTTAACTGTAAATATAACCGTAGGCAGGGCATTTTCTGGGGGGCGAGGGGGCACGCATTGCCCAAAACGCGTGATAATTTGACATAAAAATAAAAGAAATTAATTTTGGTAACCTTTACAAACATTTTTTTATTTGTTTTAATAGGTCAAAATTATCAAAATAGAAAAAATTATGGACATAATATTAATTTCGAGAATCAGCGTGCCCCAAATACAGAAATAACAAAAAATGTCTGCTCTAGGTGCATTAACAGACGCTTAAAACAGATATAAAACAAATGTAGCTGTTACAGATACCTAACTAGAGCACATGTAATTTACACATCCGTTGATGCTGCAATGGAGTTCGGATGCAGAATGGCACAAAGGAAACAGTATGATTTGCTCTCATTAATGTATATGTGGGGCAGAATGGGACAATAAATTGCCTGTATTTATTATTATTTATATCGCATTTGTGTTATGGTTATGAATTTAACATACCTACAGTCAATCTCGTCTTAACCATAACGGCAGATGGGTCCCATGCCTAGGACCCTCGACCTCACAGGTTACACTAGAAGAAGAGCTTATTTTCTGTCTGTTTTGTCTAAAACGAACCGCGAGACGCAGTGATTACCAGAACTTTACTTTTATTTTCATTCTAAAATAATATTTTATATATTAATTACGATAATGAAAATCTTAAAACTAATTATAATAAAAACCTAACTTAAATAATTTAAAGAGAGTCCGTGCCCATGCAGCATGGTTCCAAGAACGCTGCAATCCTGTGGCGAATAGCATAAAAATAAAAGTTTAGCGTTTATGAGAAGTATTGTCTATTTTCTTTCCACGTGGCTTCATTAATAGTGAGGGGGGTACTTTATTCAAGCAGTTTTCTTTCTCCGGCATCGTTTGAAAGGTACGGTTGCGGTCGACGGCGTGTCTTGCTCCAGCGGCCGAGCGTGGCATCTTGAGGGCATCGCTTTACATATTAAATATGTTCCGTTATCTTAGTTTTATGGTCGTTCTATATTTATGATGCATTACCTTGAAATTTGTGAAATGTTGATTAAAGGCAAGATTTCTCCTTTTCTGGAGGGATAAAAAACATATCTCACTATCATCAGTGACGGAACGAAAATCTTGAAAACTTTAACTTGTTTTTTCAAAATTTTCAAAGGAAAATATGATATTCGAAATGCTTACATAATATATGATAAACGTTATATCAAAAAAGTTTATGTTATTTTAATTCTGATCGTGTATATACCGTTCGTACATTCAGAAAGGACTATCAAGTGCGCGGTAAGACGTATAATTTCCAATATCTCTTTATCCTTTTTAATTAATAACTAAGTACGTGATTTTCTTTATAATATGTTTGTAAAATTAGATTATATTATGATTATATATATATATATACCGGTACGTCTATTTTAATTGTTTCAATTGCTTGCGAAATCCGATGCAGTCGGGCAATTAATTATTTGGGTCATATGGACAGAATCTCGAGTGACCTTAATTATTATGGACATTAGAACCAGATCAATATTAGTCTACTAACTATTCCATGCTTCCATCACATTTTAGTGTGGTTTTATATTTTACTTAATAAGTGGATGCAGATGACAAACACCAAAACATCGTGAGTAAACCTAAAGCCTAAGAATTCGTCCTAAAGTTCCTAAAGTTATATGGAGTTTCCCAATCTGCGCAATACTTTTTTTTTCTCGTTCTGAGAGAAGACCAATGTTCAGCAGTGAAACATCAAGGAGTTAATTATAAGACTGATGAGAAGATCCTGACAAGTAACCCATTGAGAGCCTTGCTTGATATTTCGATATGAGGATTTGCATTGGCATTAATGTAAAAAAATGAATTTAAGTAGCCTATTGACATAAATCTCAATATTAGCAGTTCTGCTATATGTTATGATAGCTGGGAGGGTGGTATATACATACATTATAGGGGGGGGGAGGGGCAGATCTGGCGGGTTAAATAGACAAATGTCGACTCCAGAGTAAACAGTGGGATGCAGTTAGATTCAGACGGCGTAGACTACAGAGGGCCGCAAATTAGCGAAGATTTGTGTTTAACAAGACTGCCAGCGTATTGACACTTGGCTAGCGCAGTGGAATATAAAGTAGACATTCTCATTACAAGAGTCTATGAGAGGAGATCCACGGCCCGCAGTAGTACATAATTGAAGATAATGTACTGCCAGATTCTTAATTAAAACTGTAGAATGAGCATGAAGTATGTATAAGTCGGTAAATGAATAAGGATGCGTGCCGAGTATAATTAATTAATTATTAACACATACCCACGATACAATAGCACAGCATTTGCTCATTAAGCAAGGACTATGTGCATTCCGGTTAGCGGAAACCCACATTTTCCCGTCCGTATTTTGTTTCCTACTCTTTTTTTATTGTGAAGGAGTAAGAAACGGGCATGCAGGCCACCTGATGTTAAGTGGTCACTCCGCCCATGGACAACCACGTCCAATCTCAAATAGAACAGAAGTTCTATTTAAGGATGGACGCGGATGCGTTCCTACT
>DWON01005384.1:0-14993 GCA_018251015.1 Phocides pigmalion okeechobee
GTTATCCATGGGCTGCAGTGACCACTTAACATCAGGTGGCCTGCATGCTCGTTTCTTACTCTTTCACAATAAAAAAAAAGTTAATGACTAGAAATGTAAAATTGAAATTCACACAATCAAGACAGTTTTAATAAATAAAGGTTTTTTTATTACCAGATTATTAATTTATATATAATTGATTAAAATTTTTAAAGCAATATACAAATATTGTAAATACGACAATATCTAAATTCAAATAATAAATCCGATATGAAATCGGGCAGTTTCGATGAGAGGACTGACAATGAAATAACAGCCACGCTCCTAGCTTTCTCTCATTTAGGCTTTATAGGGTTGGTGACGTCACGTTTAGAAAACTTACTATAGTTTCCAAGAATATTATAATAGCAGTGATAGCCGTTTTATACTTCCGGTATCATGGAAGCTCTAACGCCTGCCCTTACACCATGCAGTGCTAGACACAAGTACAAGCCTGGCCCTTGCTCGGAGTCTGAGAGAGATAGAGAGAGAGACTTCTTACATGTCCTTTATTTCTAGTTCTACTTCTTTCTTTGTGCTATTTCTTTGTATTTTGTGTTATAATAATAAAATTTACTTTCGTCCTACGGGAAACCGCTTCTTAGAGCGATTTTGGGTTATATGGGATTTTAATTCTCTAAAAACCTGTTGGAAGCCTTCTTGTGTCCTTGTATAATATACCTTGTATAATACCAGGTTTTTCCAGATGGTAGAACTATAGTTCAACCGGGTGGTACCTAGCCATCATAATCTGCCGTCAAGCAAATTTTGTGTTTCGTTTGAGAGGCGTGGTTGCCGGCTACGCTTCAAAAAGAGGTAAGGCCATCTTAGTTCTCAGGAGTAGCAAGAACAGAAATCGAATCCTCTGGAATCAGGAAGGATTCTCCAATTGAAACAGAGCAATAGTCTTTATGACGGATTATAATACTAGCGGTGGTACCTCGCTGCAAGAACAGCGCGTACGTATAGACTTAAATCTAACATACAATTAATAAGCCCTCAATCATCCAATAATTGGAGATTGTATCCTTTCACAGTCAAACAAAGGCGCTTTCAGACAGGAATGGAAGCCGATTATCCAATTCATGTGAAGACCCTTCTACCCGTTTCATTGTTATTGCGTTGCTTCCTGTTCGGGGTTCGGGATAGTGTAATTAAAATTGTAAATGGAATTTCAGTTTCAAAACTGAATGCAATAAACACTGTTTTATTTTTCTTTAATTAATTTGAATATGCGACATGTTCTTTTTTTTAGCCGATACCGTTTTCGTGTGGTCTTTAATTTTTGGATTTTTACAGATTTTCTACCAGCCAAAAGTAGTCACGTACCTGTAATTTTAAATTAACGTAATATTTTTTATTTATAGACCGTTTGTATTAAATTCATACTTATGTACTTCACTAAAATAGTTTCTCTAAAAAGGTACCGAAATTGGCCGTTTCTGAGGTTAGCACGCACGAATACCAATAAAAATAGACATATATATGCAGACAAAAAATCCAAAAACGATTGTTCCACGTACGGACTGCGATGAGTTTCAGTTTTATTATTTGTACAGATATTAGTTAGGTAGGTAGAGGTAGTGTTATTACTCCCGAAGACTAAGATGATTGCGTACTTGTAAGTGTAGCCAGCAACCTACCCTCTCCAACCGAAACAACAATTGTTTTACGGCAGATTCTTTCGAACCGTAGTTCTACCACCTATCATATCGCTGGTTTTCAGTAGACTCTGAGTCAAATAAAGCTTCTTGTGAGGTGAGACATTGTATGAAAATTCAACTGTAACGGTTTCCATAGTAACCGGCTTTATCTATCGAGAGGCGTCAAGTGTGGCGTGAAGAGGTGTTCAACCTGTGACCCAAATGCTTACAGCGGTCACTATATAATATGAAAATGTGCCAGTATTAACTATTAATAATTATAACTAAAGTTATTGATACTCTAATACATTTTTTTACTTCTTTATGACGTGGTAGAACTAAGGTTCAACTGATGAGGTACCGCCACCCTTATAATCTGCCGTAAAGTAGTGCTTGCGTTTCGGTTGGAGAGATGTGAGCAAGGCACTCATGTCAGTCCTCAGGAGTAGCAACTATGTTCAATGTTAAACAGAGCTTTTAATCCTTTTTGAGGTTGGACGTAAATGTCCATTTGCTACAGAGACACAACATGAAGGACATGTAGCTTTACGGCGGATCATGAGGGTGGCGGTGGTGCCGCCCCGGGCGAGCTCTAACGGCTCTACCACCTTTGCCTTTGTGAACGCTAATTTCAGAAACGGCTTTTCCTATTTCAATGCAGATTTTAGGATAATATTATGTTCGGCTTCATTTAACAGTCAATTTTTTTTCATTGAAATGTGTTAACAATTAAAGAAGTTATGTCAATTTAATTCAATCATCACCGATGAAATCGTGGGCATAACTAGTTAAAAATATGCCAAAAAAAAATGAAAGAAAACGCACTTAAATCAAACGAAAAAGCGCTCATAGCCCAGACGAACAAAAATTGGAGATGAATTTGAACCCCGGACTCTTTGAGTGGGAGGATAGAATTTTATCAGTACGCTATCGCTGTTTCAAATCACTACACGGCATTCGACACTGGTGTTCTGCGGCAGAAATAGGGTCTTTTCAAATTTCCTATCTAAAGCCTGACGGAGCCAACGATATATCTTCATCCGATCTGATTTCCAATAACCAAGTGTCAATGTTAAAAGCAAACATACGTTTCATAACCTTTATGTACTGTGTTCGATCCGATCCGATCCGATATTACCGATAATGCAGAAATTTTCAATATGTATCGTATTAATTTTAATGTGTTTCTGTCAACCGTAATATTTTTTTATGTGAGAAGTACCAAACGAGCGTACAAACCACCTGATATTAAGTAGTCGCAGCCCATAGACATTCAAGTACAACCACAAACACGACTGAAATCCTATCTGAGCTCAAACAAAGATACGTTGCTACTCCTGAGAACTAAGGTGGTCGCCTCGCTTAAAAGTGTAGCCGGCAACCGCACCTCTGCAACCGAAACACAAGAAATGCTTTACAGCGGACTAGGAGGGCGGTGGTAGTATCTCCCTGGTCGAACTATAATTCTTCCACACTATTCGCGTCATTATTCATAGATAGACCGGAAGGTACTCCATCGCACCTATCGTCGAAACCTTAGGTTGCATCTGTATTTATTGGATTATTTAATAAATTTATATTTAGTTTTGCGATTTTATATCTTCCATGTATGTACAAGATGGGGAACGAGTTTCCTCCTGAGGAATTTCTTTAATGCTGGCTTGGAGCTATTCAAAAAAGGTACAAAGAAAACTTCAAAGTCGGCAACGGCGAGTGCTTTCCATCATGTAAACGTCTGCCTTTCCGTTAAGCTAATCTTTTAAAAATACTCTACCGTTGCCTTCGTAATCCGCCGTGAAGTAATACTTTTATATCAGTTGAAGGCATAGGTCGCCAGTTACATATACAAGCATTACTATTTACGTCTCAGGAGCAACGCATACGTCCGGTTTCTGTTAGGACTTGTCCTTTACAGGTGGGATATTAATGTTCAAGCAAATTTTATACAACAATATGTGGCAATAGATAGTAAAACAAGATCGTAACATAATTGTATGGCCAGTCAGTGCGTAAAACACATTTTTGAAAACAACGAAGCAATGCATCTGATGTTAGTTAGTCATTGTAGGTATCTGATGTTACTTAACCATCGTATGAGTCTGATGTTACTTATCACTGTATGCTATTGGTGCCACTACTGCTCTTCCCACCCACGGAACTCAGTTGATCTTTACGAGGCTTCATGATAGGTTCACGAAGCATTTTACGTCCTATTTTGTGATACTTCATGAAAATTGATTAATGCCTCGCAGTCAATTACAAGAAAATAATAAATAAAAAATATTTGGGCCACGAACATTCCAAAGCGTAAGTAAAATGTAATTTTATATATCATACATAGTAACTACACGAAATAGTCGAAAATATAATGTCACAGAGGTAACAACCGAGCCATTCAATAATATTACCTACATATTACATTCTGCCTATACATAACGGGTTGCGTTCCACTTGATGATAATAGCACATATGACTGCGGTCGCAGATAATCCCGTTCCATATGCTTTTCAACATTAATGAGAATTTATTTTCAACAAGTAAGTGGTACTGATGTGATAACGAAGTGGATTATATTCCTTTTTAAAATATATTTTTACCTTTTTTGCACTTTGACGAAGTAACCATATTTTGAATTATTAAAAATACATTATAAATATAACACGCGTTAATGTAAGTTTCCCATGTTTATAAAAGAGTAGAGTTCAGGAGGGATTGCAAATATAGTTTCTTGTTTAGAAATTCTGATAACACATTAATCATTGTAAAAAACAATATTGTTGACAACTGTCAAATGAAAATTGGCATGTCATTTTTGCTGATTTTGAGTTTTGTCGATCCTGCATTGAACTGTTTGGGACACTAATGAAGAAATGTCGTGTATTTGTTACTAAGTCAAGTAGACTGATCCATTTATATACGGTTTGAATGTTAGATAATTGATAGATTGATGTTTGGAGGATTGATTGAATAATGGACTGATAGAATGAGGGATTTATGGAACTATGGATTGATTATAGGGATTAAGGGAATGATGGGTTGATCGGTGAATTAATGATTAATGTATTATTAGTGTTATTAATTTGTTAATTGATCAAACTCGATGACATATTTTTCACGACTCATGATATTTTTTGTTTTCGTCAATTGGAATACTCACAAGTTAAAGTGGAGTTTCGCAATTATTTTGATTTGAGGCCGTAATTTCAAAAGGTCGGAAATAGTACCACTGGGCTCTCACTACAGAACTTTAATACATTGGAATATAAAGTAATTCTACAAGTGTACATGTATAATAATAGTCCCCTATTACATAGATGAGACACCAGATAATATGAATAGAATGTGTTCGTAGCTTGGAGCGCGGAGCGTATTAGAGCATCCCCCGTCTCTCTCGCACGCTCCCATTGTTTTCAGTACGCTAGCTGAGCTTTACAGGGATATTCCCATCAACCCAAATTGGGTCTTATCTGACTAGTAATTGGGCTGATTTTACAGTAGCGATCCGAATGGACCGATCCAATCAAAGTTTGGAAATTCGGGACCATTGGTCGTTGGTTCCGAAAATATGTGAATATTACCGTCATTTTCCGTAATAAACTGATTTTTTTTTGGAGCGAAAATTAGAAGGAAGTTTGCCATGAGTTTTATGTTAATTAGCTGAAATTGAAAAGCGCTTCAATTTTAAATATTCAACGATAAATTTAGAGGTACAAACGATTTCACATGCCATATTTGATATTTAGCAGAATTTGATAAAATATGTATGAATGAGTTAATTCCATGTGAATGTTTGCGGTTTTAATGCGAGATATGTCAGCTTATGAAGCAAATCGGATTTGCAAATACGAAATGATAGATATTTTGCGGAAACCAAATATCGACACATACATAATATTCAATGCATGCATTATAAATACGCAAATTATAAAATTATAACACAGCCTCTCCTGAGGACGGAGATGGTCGTCGCTTGTAAGTGTAGCAGACAACCATACGTCTCCACCGGAAACAAAAGAACTGCTTTACAGCGAATTATGAGGGTGGCGATGTTCCCCGGGAGAACTAAAAAGTAGTGGCAAACGTTTAAATATCGCAGATTTTTCCTAAATTGGAAGTAGCAAACGAACATGGAGAGCTCTTGATGGTAACTGGTTACTGTAGCCCATGGTCATTTGCATCCAACTACTTAATACGAGAGAATCACTTGAAGTCGATCACAGATGCGTTGCTGTTCCTAAGGAATAAAGTCCCCTCATTTTCAATGAATCAAAGACTCCACCTTTCTATCGAAATTAAATTCAGCTTCATACTAGTGTGGCAGTGGTACCATCCACGGTCGAACCATAGAGGTTCTATCACCTTGAAAGATAGCAGCTATTCTTATGGACCTTTACAAACGCAACGGAACCCTAAACAATAGTTGTTAAACTTTTTAGCCGTTTGTCCGTTGCATTTGCGCACGTTGATCTCAGAAACGGCTTAACCGATTTTGATGTGTTTGTCACAAATATATATTGTGTGAGTTTCACTTAACATTTACTGATCCTTTTATTTCAGATGGTCAATAATCAATTAAGTTATGTGTATTTATAACTTATGAGTCTGAGTACAGACAACTTTTTACTATTAGTTTGCAGTTGTCACTAATGTATTTTAGTTAGTATTTAGTGTTCGTTCACTTAACATTTAGTGATCCATCCATTTTACTCTGTGTGAAAAAAAAAAATGAATTTATATTTTGCGGGTGTGACTACATGATAACTTTTTACCATTACAAAATGTTACTGTAAAAAAAAATCTCTTATACTCAAATCCGCATTAATACGAAATTTTAACGAAGTGGCGAGCATAGTATGATATGAATCGTAATAGGTACCTGATATCTACTTCGAACATATTTACGTTTATATGCTGAGAAAGAATGCCATATGTTTTGTTTCCTCGCTATTGCACGGGAAAGCTTCTTAAGAACACCGGAGAAAATGTTTCACGCTGTTTAGTTGACACGCTTTATGAAGAGTTGTTTGCACGAGCGAATATCGTGGAGTCAAATGGAGGAAAAGTGATGCCCTTGTAAATTTAGGCGGGAAGTGAATTACACGTAACAGGTACTATTTATTGTAGTCAACTTTCTCTGTGTCAGCTATGATTGGATTTTTCTAATACTAACTTTTGCCCGCGGTTTTGCGCGCAAAAACCGATATGAAATATCATTTTTAAACTCTTATTTACCCCTGTAGACGTGGAAATTCAAATTCAAAATTAAATTGGAGTATTTTATTTTATTATAAGATTATAAGGTTATTATTTACACATACGCTTAACAAATGTGAAGGATACAATGTAAAATCCGTACCTCGGCTTTGAGCGTTCTGCTGTGATGCAATTTGCAACAATTCTTGGCTCATTTACGTTTTATCACGTAACTGAATATAAAAAAAACATGTTTGTATCCCTAACTTTTTTCTGAAGTAAATTGCATGCCTTATTTCAAACCTATATTTTACAAAATGTAGTGAACGAACTGTCTTTTAAAGGTGGTAGAGCCGATAGAGCTCCCTTGCGGCAGCACCACCGCCATCCTCCATAACCCGCCGTAAAGTAACATGTTCTTCGTGTATTGTGTTTCGGTTGGGGAGGTTGGTTGCCGGATACAAATTATTGGAGGCGACCATCTTAGTCCTCAAGAGTAGGAACGCATCCGCGTCCACCCTTAAATGGAACTTCTGTTCTATTTGAGATTGGACGTGGTTGTCCATGAGCTGCAGTGACCACTTAGCATCAGGTGGTCTGCATGCCCGTTTCTTACTCTTTCTCAATAAAAAACTCTGTAGCCTATGGACTGAAGTCCCATCTGACGTCATGCCACTTCTGTGGAGTGAGTTATGCAGATCGCTTGTAAGTGTAGCCGGCAACTGTGCCTCTCCAACCAGAGTCCAAGTAATCCATTACGGCGGATTATGAGAGCGACAGTGGTACCATTCTACTCGAACTGTAGTTGTACCTTGAATTTTAATGGTACTTACATTATTTCTTCTTCTGTAAGAAAAATGGATTTAAATAAGACTGGATAAGTCAGTTTATAAAGATGTTGAAACAAAATAAAAACAATTTATACATTGATAGCCTCACAAAAGACTTCCCTGTTTACGACTGACATGACTTAGTAAGTTTTATAACAAGAAAATGTACCACCAATTTAACTATATAATCCTGCTAAGCCTTTACGATAAGCATGCGGGTTAACTTAGAAAGTTCGGTACGCCCGCATAGTATCGATCAAAATCGTCGCTGTGATGGTTTATCAAAATATGTATAGCTTAGTGGATATTTGTATATAAGCATTAATAAATAAATCATTAGTAACGTTTCAATTTCTTTGTAAAATTACGTTAAAATTTTACAGCGTATCAAAAAAGTAAATATCTATATATGCAATTTATAAGTGATTGCGCACAGTACATATGAGATAAATGAGGAAAATATATGAGAAAAACGATTATTAGGGGTATTTATTAATGCAACAATAAAATAAAAATATTGTTAGAATTTTTATCTACTTGTCGGTGCGTTTCAACGCACTTACCGCTGAAGTGGTTTAACAAATTTCGATGCAGTTTTCACTGATATATTATTGTAAACTTTGCTTAACATTTAGTATTCGTTTCATATTAGGCGGCCTATAAATAAAAAGTTATATAAATTTAAAAATTACGGGCGAGTCTATGAGATTTTTTTGCTGTTTTTTTTCTGGATAAATCGCAGCAATTAAAGCGCACGTGAACGAAGCCACGAGCAGCAGTTAGTGACCAAATAAAACTCCTATCATTAAAACCCTACTTCGCCGGAAAGCGATCATTAATTCAGCGTTGTCTAATCGCCAACGTCTGTTTGTTGTACTGGCGCCGTGTTTGTTGTACGCGCGACGTTTACGGCTCGATTCGCGTTAACGTAACTGCGTACATTTTTTATCTACTGCTTCCTTAATAAACCGTTTGTTTTGATGTTCCCAGTGCTACACGGCTATAAACGTATGCGTGTGCATGCACTATATCTTTGCGTAACGACGCTGCCCCATAATTATTATGATTTGTGTATGTATAGTCCATGTGTTCAGGATTAATGCATGGATTATAAATGCAGTTTAGCTGTGACTATCGAAGGGTTATTTTTTCTTTATGACATCTGTAATTGATTTAATATAGAATAGGAGTCTTAAAACATTCAAACGTCAAATATTTTATTTCATTGTAAGATACACTTAATTAATGTAAAGGGTACAATGTAAAATCAGTACATCGGCTTTGAACGCCTGTTGGCTGAGGTTGACTGGGAGAAAAAGCCGGCAGAAAAAATCTCTCGGTGCTCTTTTTAAATCACAGATGCATTGCCAATCCTGATTACCTTAATTGTAAGTGAGGTTACAATGACATACTTCTAAAGAAACTAAAGAATTGATTCGCATTAGAAATGCGGGGCTCATTGGTACCTCCCAAGTCGAACTGCACAAGTTTTACCACCGCGCAAAATCTCAATATTAAAAACTTCACTTTTCAACATCAAACATACTCATCTAACATAAAATAAAACCGCGAAATGTAGTAACATAAATTTAAATGTGTGATTAATCTGTTCCGCGAGGCAAAAGTAGCTGGCAATAGCTTATACAATGAAGAGGAAAAATTCAATTTTTGTAACCTCTTTGATACACCAAATATTAGTTTGATATGCATGAAATAACCATTACGGTGAAATCGTTAAAAGCAAAGGTTTTAGCGATTCATTGCTACTGTTTAATATAAATGGATATTGGCTGATTTATAGCCCGTATTATTTTTGCAAATGGCTTTGCCTTTTTTATGTTAACATTTGAACAAGAATATTAATATGCGGCTTCATTTAGTACGTAATGCGCTTTTTAAGTGATCCAGGTGCTACCCGTAAGGTTTTATATATACTTTAGAATTGCTTAGAATGCGGTATTTGTGATATTTCGTTACACGGTAAAAGTATTGTTACTGTCAATAAATAATAGTAAAAAAAACTAAAAAAATATTCTTAGGGAAAAATAATTAAAAGTATAAAATACATTTATTGTAATTGAATGAAAAATAGTGTAAATAAGACAAAAATGTATTGCACGGTAAAAAAAAGCGTGGGATGCTTTTTAAGTAATCTATTGACTATACTTAGATACGCATACCCTCTGTAGGCTAATGTACAACTGTCCTCGGTGAGCTCGGAACAGGCTATTTATGTCCATCTACTAGCGACGACCTACCCTCCTGTTATTTTTTTTTATCTAAGCAGACACAAAAAAGGGCTTTTAAAAGTAAAAGGAATTTGCTTTAAAACACTCTTGATGTGTTCTGATTTGAAGGGTGTCTTAAGGCAATCTCACTGTTACTTTTTAACACTAGTAGCACTCATTGCTGGGAACCTAGCAGCCTGGTAAGACCTAAATTTGATGTGCACAAAGAACATTTTAAAGAAAAAAGAAACCGTCCAAAAGTGACTCAGACCAAAGGTACGCCTAATAGCAGTTTTGTTTTTCAAATGTATGAACATTTTGTTGTCTTTAAGTAAATCATAAACCTTCCAGAGCAAAGTCTGTTAACTTTAAGTAGACCATAGACCTAGGCGCAAGGGCTTTCGGAATGCGAAGACTTAAGAAATGGCCTATGTCACCCACGCCTGACGCCGCCTCTGAAGGCATAAAAAGGCGTGATGGTGATAACGTCGCAAGCTTATTGATTTCACTCGAATTCAATCACGAGACATTCTAAAGTTACATCCAGTTATTGAAATTAATTTTTCGTCTGGTGATATCTAGATATCTATTTTCCTGTTTATTCCTACTATATATCTATAAAAAACTATTTGCAAGTCGTGTTTCTATGTTTTTTTTGTTTGAATCTCATCCTTACTGTCTTTATTGACAATAGAGAGACTGATACAACAATTTTTGAAAATTTTGTCCGTTTGCTATTGGATCACGTGAAAACAGCTTGACCGACGTTAATTAAAGTTATTATTATTATTATTATTTTCCTTTCATTTCTTTTCTCTCTTCAAATAGGTTTTATTACTACTGCACGGGCCATGGCCAAGTGTAGTAGAGTTTAAATTTAATCTGTGTTGAGAAATTTGCGGACAATCCTACACGTATTTAAAATGGCTGCTTTTTATTATTATTATTATTATTATTGTCATTTGTATTGTTTGCCCGAGGCGTTTCGTCAGGGGTTGAAATCTGTCCTTTATGGAATTCAAGGAAAATCGTAGGCTTGTATAGTTTGTGTAGTTATAGTCCCACAGGGACATCTAGTGCCCTGCGATTACAGGAGGCGACTGCATCATGCGGTTCGCCAATTTTATTACCAATGCCGTATAGAACTGTGACCAGAAATAGCTAGCAATATAATAGCCGTGTCTTTAAGATGGTAGTAGTCTTTCTGGTTCAGTTCCTGGGGTTCCACCATCATATTAATTTGTAGCTTTCAATGGCGGTGACAAAAACAAAGTTTTTATAATACCGTATGGGAGATACATTATAGAGGTGTTCCGGCGTAATAACTTAGTGAATTACCTCTCCTAGGACTACAGGCTGAAGCCTGTACTGATCATACACGTCCACGGGGGCCAGAGTCCTTTTACTCTCTGTTAAACTGCATGTTTCCTTTTTTATATTGGAAGTGAAAGTTTCTCTACAATGTTACACTGTTTTGTAAAGACCCAAATAAACCATCATTCTCTTAATTTCTCGCTGCTCGCTCGCGATTGTGATCTATGTAACATATTTGATTTATTAGTGTGGGACATGTGCCAAGTTTATTGCATTAAGAATTATGTCGTTGGCAAAACGTTTCATAAGTCTGTTGCAGCCCAGATGTTGAAGTCGCCCGCCGCGAGGAGTGTGCCTTAATTGGCAACAGGTGGTCAACGACCCGTTGCTGCTTGGGAACGTCGGAGCCTACGTAGTCGGCGTACATAAATATACTTAGAACAAATTTAAACACTCATTACCGTTAGTATGTTTGCAGTAATTAAAGTAATTAACAACGGCATTTGTTAATCATCTTGATAAACTAACAACATCTTTTAAAGGTACGATTTTTAACAATGTTTATTTTATTTTATATTTTTATAACTAGTCTATAAAATATAATTTCAATTCCTTAAATGCGGTTTGGTTCAGAAGTACAATAAAAATGTTGGACTAAAATCAGCATGCAATGTGGTCCATTTAAATAAAAAAGTAACGCGATAAACACACACACACAGTTTGAGGACATAGGTACAAAGATGACAAGTCGACGGGCTAATTGGGCGCACTTGTTTTTGCGCGCCGGAGCCGCCGTCTGCCAGGTACGTGTGGCAGCACTCTGGCTTTTGGCTCGAGATGTAACGATGAGGCAAAAAGTGGAGTTGCTTCCGGCGACTAGTGCTTCGGAAAAAACCCACCATTCCAGATGATTGAGTCATTCACATTGAGCGCTGCTATAAGTTAAAATAATACTGAATAGGCTAACAAAATTAGATTGACTCTCAAAATGTTTCGATTTAGTTTTCCTTTCACTTATGTTCTTAATCATTTACTTTAAACAATTACTCAATAATGTTTATACATTATTGAGTAATTGTTTAAAACTTATAGTGTATAATTGTTTTTTCCTACACTTATAAAACGATGAGTGTAGCTCGCAAGGTTGTCACATTGCAGACGATAAGTTTCTAGCGATCAACGTTGAAATGAAATATATGTAGTACAAAATTATATTAAGATTTCGTTATCATCGTTTGGCTACATAACTTTAAAATTATTTTCATCTTTTAGCTTTGCATAATTATACAGTTAGTTGTAGTTACTTGTAGTACAGTTGAGTTGTCTTAATATGCAAATTTGATGTAAAGATACCTAGTAACTGTTTACCCGTTAATACAGACAAGCACTAAATTCAAAATATGTGTGCTTAGTTATGGAGAATAGATTTGTCGGTGTGTAATCGGCGTGCAGCGGAGCGCGTCGCGCGGCGCCGGCGACGCGGCTAGCGGACGTTGCAAGAGTCTGCAGCCTGCATGATACGCCACCGCTGCTACCGCTCTGCTAGAACTTTTACTCCATGGAAAATGTGAGGAACATTGTGCAACCGAATGAGTAAATAAAAAAAACATGTTAAAGATCTAGTCTAATCTACCTATGAAATAAATACATAAATAAATGTAAAAATAAAATAAATTCATGTATATGTTTTTTTACATACCATATTTACATGCAGAGCCATAATGCCGTAAAATATCAAAAAGGAATAGGTCGTTTTATGTTTTCTAATAAATATTACATGTTTGTATACTCTCACATTTCCAAAATTATCAAAATATAGAACTGTCTGCTGCTGTACTTCGAGCTAGAATTTCGATGGATTTGTAAGTACTATAAGCTGCACTACATTCGTCGGCGTTTTGAGTCAGCTGCGCTCGGTACCGTACTTTGTCCAAATTGCGCCACTTTCGCTCTCGCCTCGTTAGCCATGTTTACTCGCAGCAGGATTCGCGGGCGGATGCCCATTGTAGGCCAGTGGGTTGCGCCGTGTCCGTGATCACTTGAGTAATCTGGCAATATTTTGTGTAATATTTCATGTTAGGTTAATAGATATCGATTTGCAATCTCATACAGCCCGGGTTTTTACTGACTTAGCTTTATTTAATTTTACTACATTTTATATTAGGAATTGAGGTCAATACTCATCAGTTTTTGTAAATCGTTGACGCAATGTCATGATTTAACAAAATCTAACCTCCTTTTCTGTGATCGAATTTCACGTTGATTACCATGTGGTTACATTGCAAAAGTTTGTTTAATCTAAACATCGGTATGGAATTCGAAACATCTGGATGAAATTTAAATGTTGTAATTTATTTACGTATGCACTATGCTACGGAAATGACATGACGTTACAATTACTTACATCATTTCCCACAACGTACCGACATGAGTTGTGCTGTACGTACCAGACGAGGAACGATGCTACGTGCTTACTCAGAATAAAACAATCTAGAAGCCAACGAGATTATGTTATCTTGTCTTGATAAAAGCTGAAAAACTTGCTGTTTGCTAGCGTACCTTCGATAAGTGTCTGATTGTGTAATATAAATGTCGAATTAAAATATTCAATACTACATTACTTCCCTTAAGATAGGTAACATCTTTAACCATTACCCATTGACGTTTTACCAATTCTCTCGCATTCATGATTTCCTCCATTTCTCTAAGCGACTTACATGTGCATAAAATATGTATATTATAATTAATTTTGATGTGATGATATTGGCTCGGATATCTATCCTTATTATAATAAGCCCAATGAATATTCTCATATGTCTAGGCACAGGAATTGAGAATTAATATAAATTCCGTTTAACTCAAAAATTATTGTAATTTAACGAACTATTAATTGATCGTATCGAGTACCTACGCATTGTATTTGTTCGCGGGCGAGTGTACACAAAACTGAGATAACACGCAAAGTTTATTTAGGGGATAGAGTAGATAACGGGTAGAACATGCCTCTGAAATATTTGTATCTGAACCAGAGTGGCCAAATTTATTTGTTTGTGTTGGTAATTGCGACTTTTTCACAACACTAAAGAAATACATGGATTCACGTGCGTGTTAAAGGTATAAATAAAAATAACTAACAAGTCGTTCGTTGTTAAGTTCATTATTGCTTGTGTACCTACGTCTATTATTCTTGCGCGTCAATTTGGCAGGCGCTTTAATGCAATCTAGCGCCATCCTGCCTTTGTAAATAGCTTACATTATGTTGTTAGAAGACTATTAAAAAGACGCGCAAGCCACTTGAAGTTAAGTTGTCGCTGCAGTACCATAGACATCTACATAAAACCCTAAATAGGCTTCCTCTTGTTGCTACACCTGTGGATTCAGTTGGACCTAGATAGGCACGTATTCTTGTGGATTAAAAAAGAATTAGTAACGTATAGCACGCCCTGCGTGGTATTTTATTCTGTGGTTCCATTTCTACGTGACATTTTGTTCTGTGGTAAAGCGAACCCACGTCCGTATTGACACTCGCAGTGATTAGCAACTACGTACAACTTATTGAGGAGTTGGGCGACAGAGGAAAGTTGTGCACTTGTAACTACAGTGTTGAAGGACGATCTCAAAGTTATTTTGATGATCTATCCATAACTGCCTATGCTGTCATGATCTTTTAATATTTAACTTTGAAAAAAATTATTAGCTATAAATTTAAAGGTGGTAGAGCCGTTAGAGCTTGCCCAGGGCGGCACCACCGCCACCCTCATAACCTG
>DWON01005385.1:0-14992 GCA_018251015.1 Phocides pigmalion okeechobee
GGTGACGGTGGTGCCGCCCCGGGCGAGCTCTAACGGCTCTACCACCTTTAGAATATTTGCAATACTTTTTTCCTGTTATTTCTCTTACGGTAACGCTCAATCGAATGGTTTTATTGTAATGACGAGCCAATCCATCTTTGCATGGGTGCACCCATGACTTAATGACATCACAATACAAATCTTTGAAACTCACGTCCATTTAGTAAAGTTTAGTATGCCTTCATGGTTAACCAACTGCCTAAAGGTTGACAGAGAATGCTTTTAGCATTAAGTCTGCCTCTCGTTCTCATACTTTTTGGGTGATTGAAAAAAATAATAAATAAAGGTGTCCATAGACTAGACGGAGCATATAATTTAAGATGGCTTGGACGCTTCTTTGGTAGGAGTTCTTTTAACATAGAAAAAGGCAAAACAGCAATTTTAACTTGTGTACGTGCAATTGCACGTTATTGATTAATTCATTGATCTTTTTTATATTTTTAAATTGTCAGCAACGTTTGACACTTTATTATGTAATTACTTACTGTATTATTATTGTTTATGTATAGAATTACATGTTTTTATATTTCTATTATGTATAGTATTATTGTTTTTATTTTACGTTTACTATATTGTTAATTTGTATTTATGTATAGTTTCTATGGGCCTTAGTAGTCTGAAATAAATAAAATAAGTGTAACTCTGTTTACAGTTCACACCTTTGATCGGCGAGCTGGCAAATTGATAGATTAGTGGCCTTTTGTGAACCACCGTAAAATTAAACTTTCACTTTCATTACTTGTTTGTCAGGAAATTCAATATATATATTAATATAATAATGAGATAATATTGCCATATGATATTAAACTAATATTATCGCAGAATTTATACGTTTTTACTATGTACCGGGTACTTACGATTTTTGATTCGATCGTGGTTATGCCCATACCGGAGGGAAATCAAAAATCGTTAATCGTGAGTAACCAGTAAATAGTAAAAATGTATAATGCGGCCAGTTTTCTGGGAAGTTATCCAACGGACAGCAATCTACAATAGATGCACTATTTGACTTTTCAGTTTATTATTTTTGAATGTGGTGTGTATTTTTTTCTTTATTAATATTATTGTAATATTATCTATACATTTATGCAGATTAAGTTGTATAAAAAACTAAAAAATGGAATATTAATTAAATTTTTGTTTGTCTGCCTTTTGGTTTATGTAACTAAATGTCAAAAAATAGACCTTTGCAATTTAATTGTTCACATACGTTTGCCCATTTACGTATGTCAGTCGTCGAAGTTTTTTTGACTTGTGGAAAAAAAATTAAAGGAAATCTAGAAGTCTGGGAAGAAGACTGATAAAATAAATAACGAAAAACGCAGACCTTAAAATGTTTGTTTATATTGCCTGAAATAAATACATGAAATGATTAAAACATATTATATTTATTACGGAAAAGTAGATATAGTATAATTTTCGTTCTGTAAAAGATGCTTTGACTTAAGAACATTATATATTATATATAAAAATACAACGGTATAAAAAGCGCTTGGCCATTGTTCAAACGTATAACAGAATTAAAACTTTGAGCACGAGAATTTTAATTCTAACTTTAAACTTTAACATACAGAATTAGATGAAAGCTTAATATCCATTTTGTAACCCCAGACCCCCAAAAAAGCCAGTGAGCTTCAAATAAGTGCCACGTTTTAACGAAGCGTGTTAATTAAAATTCAAAGCTTTTGAATACACTATTAGTATGAAAATATTGCGTGTTGAGTCCTACCTCCCTAAGGATTTATTTAGTTTACCTATTATGGACGTAGGTGTCCTTATTTAAAAGTTAAATGGGACAACTTTAACACAGTGACCTTACAATAATACAAAATAATCTAACATGAGTTTATATTTTGTTATATTATCGACGTATGTACAAGTAAAGTACACATGTAGGAACTTTTTATACGATTTAATTTTAATGAAGTTTTTTTGTTGCAAGATTTTGCCACTAGGTGACACTACATGCAGGACAACTTAAAATATTATTTATCTGTGTCAGTTTTTATGTTTATAAAGATGAAAATAATACCGTGCAAATTACTAAAAGTATAAGAATAGCTCGAAATAAATATACTCTAAATAAAAAAAATCAATGATAACTTACTTACTTTTTTTTTGCGGGAATGCAGGAGACTTATTCGCACTGTTTTCGCTTTTCTTATAAAGCTGTTGCTATCTTTGCGATGCTATTTTTATTCATATTTTCTACATTATTACATAATATTTTAATATTGTTTTAAATATTTACAATGATGAAATATTAAAATCAATTATAATAAAAGCCTAACCTAAACAATCTAAAAGAAGTCCGAGTCCATGCGCCTTGGTTCCAAGAACGCTAACTGCATTCCCGCGTTGAATAACAATCGCAATTTTCTGTGCGAGATATGGTACTTAATACTATTTCATGTAAAAGATTTAGAAATTCGTATATTCAAAAATAGCACTACTTCAAATATTAACTGCTTAGTTGTTATTCCCCGCGCGCTCTTCACATTTTATTATGTAGGGTACAGACACAGTGGCACGGGACCGGATATTAGTTAAGCATCCTCTGGGACAGGAAAAATGTATCTATGCCGTACATTTTTCGTTTTGTTGGCAGAATAATAGCGTTTACGTTTGCTATAATAAAATAATACTTTGTTTAAAACTATAATAATCCTATATATCCATACATATATATTTTTTGTAATATCGTCGCTTCACGTAAATTTTTTTAGCAATAATAAATTGGCGCTATTTAAATTAAAAAAAGAATTAAACAAATTCACGACAATATTTCATTTTCATTAACTAACATTTTGATTATTGTCATAAAGATGCGTAAATGTCTTCATGCTTTTTGTAGGTAGTTGGCTGAATGGTAAGTTTTATTTGCACCATATTACGTTTAAAAAATAAACTGTCATAAACATAACCGCGAAAATTAAATTTGTTTTTTTAACTGCGTTCAGAAACTCAGAAGCGTCTAAATATCGCATTATGATATCATCAAATGAATATTAATATAAAAATCATTATGTTACAGAGACGGTTTTGCTTTAAAATTTACTGTAGTTTCTGTAATGTTTTTATTAAAAACAAATTACTTAACCAGGAATGTTCAACAAAAGTTGTATGTAAATTCAAAGTCAAAATACTCCAAAGTAGTATTTGTCTGAAATAGTATAAGTTAAGGCTAAGGTAAATATATTGTTACTACGGAAGAAAAAGCTGCATATTCCCAGTTACCTTGGCGAGTTTAATTCAAATGTTTTCTTCAAATAGAATATTCAAAACTTTTTTAAATGAACTGCAGAAGTAAGCTACAAAAATACTGGTTAACTTCGTAGTTACACCCATGGGTTTCGTTATATTTAAATATTCATTTTTTATGTGAGAAGAGTAGTAAACGAGCACGCAAACCACCTGATGTTAAGTTGCAACCCATAGATATCCACGTACAACCACAACTACGACCGAAATTCTATCTGAGCTCGAATATAAATACGTTGCTACTCCTGAGGACTAAGATGGTTGCTTCGCGTCAAAGTGTAGCAACCGCACCTTTTCACATAAAAAAGTGTCAATAGCAGTACGATGAAGTTTTTAAACGGATATTATCGCGGAAGCCATACATTATGTCATATAACGGGTACTCACGATTAACGATTTTCGATTTTTAGTTGGCGATATTTCGGATCAGTTGCATGGCTCGTGGTCATCGGCAATTAAAAATCAAAAATCTTTAATTGTGAGTACCCGTTATATAAATAACATAAAGTACGATGAAGCTTAAAATATCTACGTTTTATTGTTAAAATCGCGATGCTAAATTCTATGAGTTGATTTAAGAGGAAAACAATTTATTTAAATTTTAGTGCAAAACTATTTTCTGTTCAATATATTCCGTACCCGCGTTTCAGGTTAGTATCTCGGTCAGACGTATTTAAATGATGAGGTTAAGCTTATTTTCTAATTTTAAGTAATTAAAACTGATTGCGGCGGACATAAATTGCATCGAGTCAGCGTTGCAAGAGGCGGCACTATACTGGATATTTTTTCTTTAGACTGGAGATGCGCTGATAATTCACAAAAATGTATTTTTAACATCCGTATAACATTTACGAATAGACAGACGTTGTTTGTGCTCGCAGTCTCGTAGCGCGCGACGTAAATACATCTCTTGTGTTCGCTCGTAGTCCTTACAGATTTGTACGTTCACGACAGGTTCGTAAAAGTTGCAAGCGCGTTAGTGTTATACACCAGGGAAAGTGTGTAGTCACTGTAGACAATAGACCTACATACAACTTCAAATAGGACTCGTCTGTCTGAAGAGCATACGTTAGTCCCGTTGGTAAGGTCGCGTTGCTACTCTTGAGCACTACGATGGTCGCCCCACTTCGCCCACCAGTAACTCGAACCACAAAAGTAGCTTCACGGCAGATTTTGGACGCGACCGTGGCACTTTCGGTTTTGTATTAATTTTATTATCAGCTTGCAGCTGCGGCGGAGGCTCCAGAAGAAGCCAAGCGGCGTAAAGATGTCACATTAAGCAGTGATAACGTATTTGTTCCTCTTAGTTTTAAAACTTGGTTTTAAAATCTTTGGTCCGTGGGGTCTGCATGCCAAAAATATTTTCTAACAATTAGTACCACGTTTGATCGACACTGCCGGTGACGAGAGCTGATTCATCTCTCGCGCAGAGAATTACGATTGCTAATCAATGCAGGAATGTAGCTAGCGTTCTTGAAACACTGCTGCATAGGCTCGGACCCCCTTTAGATTGTTTAGGTTAGGCTTTTATTATAATTAGAGTTAAGATTTTCGTCATTATAAATATGTATATAAATAAAATTAAATTTGCCTAAAGTTTTAAGTTCTGAGAGCAGTAACAGCTTTTCTGCTTAAGCATTTTCTCCGGTCACTCCTCGAGAGGCCTATTCCACTCAGTTTTGCGGGATAACCAATTATAATTAATCAACGTCATTGGAAGACGTGACGGAAATAAACTTAAGGAATTTTCGCATCATTTCCACCTCAGAATCCCTCGGAGAAGTATTTACAAACTTTTATAACCGTAATAACTTTTAGCTGATTTTCACTTGCGTGAAAGCCGTTTAGACGTTTTATTTTTAGTATTTATTAGTAATAGTATGTCTAATCTCGTATTAGTAGTAGAAATAGTTAATAGTGGTCATAAATAATAATAAAAAACATAATCGTTATCATTTATTTCAGAATTATATTCCATATTTTGAATTTTACATTAATTATCAACATAAAAATAAAATTTAAAAAGAAGATCGAAAATTAAATTGTAATCACTATGTCAGTACCAGTTGCTGATATTTTGGTTGTTAAAAGGAGTCCGTGCTCATGCGGCTTGTTGTCAAGAACGCTGGTTGCATTCCGGTGCTGAATAGTGATTATCCGCTCGAGATATGGACCTGCTCTCTTTTCACCAGTAACGTTGATCAAACGTAGAACTACTTGTTACTAAATAAGAGTACTATGTGGTACTAAAGTCAAGCGTAACAACCACGTAATTGCTGCTAAATTGTTTTAATTGAGTTTGTATGTAGATGTCCACGGGAGACAGATACCATATAACATCAGTAGCTTGCACGTTCCTTTCCTATTCTTGAAAAATAAAGACACACACACAAAATTATTGTAAATTTATTTGATTTTAAACTAATATCATCACGCATTTTACATGTAACGGGTACTCACGAGTAACTATTTTTAATTACCGATATTTCGAATCTTAGCTGTGACCACGAGCCATTTAAATTTTTCAAAATATCGGCAATTAAAAATCGTTAACCGTGAATATATTTTATATAGTAAAATATATTTTTCTATGTAACATGTACTTACACAGAAAAAAATTACATATAACTGTTTACTTCAAGAAGGATTTTCCCGTCTAAGAATTTTTATTTACCAACTCGTATTATAAGATGTTTTGTATTCAAAATATCATTCAATTTCCCTTAGCTGGCTTCGATTAAATTTACAAGTAAATAAGTCAATTACGTTGGGTCCAGTTGTTTCAAATTTATTTCATTCTTGAAATTGAAGTTGGGGCGAAACATGTCAAATGCTTTAACACTTGCCCTGCGGCTTACATAACTCCTGTGTAATGCGCGGCGCAACGCGCTTTCTGCATGTACACACCTGTGTTGTACGGACAAAAATGTATGGATTACGGGCGAACAAAAGTGCTGTATTTACGTGGGCGCTACAAGACTGGGGGCGAATATTACGCTTGTGTATTCGTAGATGATACACAGAGGCTAATATATTTCAGTAAAATATCGGGGTATCTTCAGTCTATACAGATAAGCTCCACTTTAGTATCGTCTCCCGCAACACTGATCCGATCTTTTACATGGGCGCCGCAATCAAAGTGTTAATTCGTATTCTCAATCGTGTTGTTACTGTTAAATGTTTTGTGATATGACATTTGTTTTTATCAAATATGGACACGCTTCTGGTGTTTTGTTTTGAGTTTTAGTTTCAGTATCTATCTACTACTTCCACCATTATTTATATTTATACATATAATAAAACTGTAACTGATCGCTGTCTGTACATGGCAAATATATTTAAAAATCCATAATGGGATGCCTTTATATCTCAAGAGAACCCAAAACAATATTTTGCATTTTGTCTGTTTGTATGTTTGTGCACGCTAATCAGAAACGGTTTATTCGATTTGAATGCACTTAACGTTTAGGGTACTTTTCATTTAATAGGTTAACAAATAAATAAGTTATGTCAATCATTACTGAATGAAGTCATCATTGCAATATGTTCAGACAAAGTTCGAAACACGATCAGAATATTACTATTAACGTTGGTCACTGAAAACTCTCAAATGGCAACGTATCTCATCTGCATCTACCATTGAATTAGTTCTGTAACAGGTACTTTATTTGTAATTTCAGTGTATTTACAATAATAATTGTAAATTCAACATGGAACACCTTAAAAAGATTTTTTTATGTGAGAAGAGCAGCAAAAGAGCATGCAAATCGAATGTAAAGTAGTCGCAGCCCATGGATATCCACATACAACCAGAAACACGACTGAAATCCTATCTGTGCTCGAAAGAAAATAAGTTGCTACTCCTGAGGACTAAGATGGTCACCTCGCTTCAACGTGTAGCCGACAACCGCACCTCTCCAACCAAAACACAAGTAATGCTTGGCGGCGGATTATGAGGTCGGTGGTGGTACCTCCCCGGGTGAACTGTAGTTCTCCCACCTTTAATTATAATAAAAGCTTAACCTCGACAATTTACAGGAATTCTATGCCCATGTGGCATGGTGCTAACAACGCTGGCCGTATTCCCATGCTGAATAATTTCCTTTTTGACGGTTAGGTTCATAATAAGTTCGCTTTAAATTATAAATAGGTACTGGCAAAATGTTCTAGGCTTCAGGGAAATCTAAATTTTGAAAAAGTCTTATTAGTTTAATGAAAATAGGGATTATGTAATTGAAGTTACGTTAGTAGATTTCTAGCCTGCAGAACGGGATGAGTTTGCCGTAGAGTTTAGCAATTAGCTGGTTTTGAAACTTTTTCATTCGAACAAGCTAAACTTAGATTAAAGGATTTCTAACGTTACTTTCACGATCAGTTGCAAACTTCCTGTGTGGCCAGAGAGACTGAGATATTGCCTTTTTTCATATATTTTTCAACAGATTTTAAAGGAGTTAATCCACAATACGATTGTAATTTTTATGTTTGTTACTGTACAACTGCATCATTAACTAAACGATTTTTTTGGAAGAATTTCCCGGTTAAAACCGTTTAAATTTAAAGAAAAAATCGGATGGTATTACTGAGACACCAAAGATGGGAAAGTAGGCTTGTAATTTTGTATTCGTTTTATTAATAATTAAGTAATTAAGCTTAAATTGGAATTGAGTAATTAGAAACAACCGCCATCACCATAACACGACTTAAAGAAATTCTTGTGTTCCAGTTGAAAATGTGCGGTTGCCGGCTACATTTACAAGCAATAATTATCTTAGTCCTCAGGAGTAGCAACGTATCTAAGTACAATAGAATTTTTTTTAGTCCGGACTTCAGTCCTGTTTGACGTTAGACATAAATGTCCGGGGGCTGCAGAGTTATATGTTCATTAAGTCATTTTTTATTTGAGAAAAGTAGCAGACAAGCTTATCTGTTGTTAAGCAGCCAAATTCCATGGTCATCCACAAACAACCCCTCACGGAACTGAAATCCTTATCTGAGGTCATGCATGCGTTACGACTATTGAGGACTAAGGCGGATGCCTCGTTTTCAGTGTATTCGGCACATGCACTTCGCCAATCAAAACACATAAGCTGCTTCACGGTGGATTATGAGAGCGGCGGTGGTACCTCCCTAATCGAACTATAGTTCTACCATCTTTCAGTTTACAGCACGATTGTAACGGTTTAATGGAATATTAAACTGAAATATGTTATCATTTAGTATTTAGTCTGTTTATACATTTACATGAATAGGAAAAGGGACTGCAGGCTATCAGATGTTAAATATTATATCTAAAATAGAATTTAAATCCTCTTCCTAGATTGCATTGCCACTCCTGAGGATTAAGAACGTCTCGTAATACAATCTTAAGGCGACGATCCGGTAACAAAATCTCTCCAATTATACTCGTATATTATTAGGCATATTATGAGGTCCTGTGTGATTTCTCTGTCAAATAACATTTCCTAATTATATATATATATAAACGTTGAGAAAACAGTTTCAGTTCAAATATTAAATTTTATGTTATACCTAATCATTTTATTGTATCCCCAAGCGAGTTATGACCGACATCAAATTAATTTGTTATGATTTATTTGTTAAACGCGTAAAGGTTACAGTTCTAGTCAGACCTAAATAAACAAAAGGTAGGCGCCTGTAGGGATAGGCTAAGTTTATTAATTGACTCGTGTTTGGTCGGTGGATCGTTATAATATTCTACCGCAGTGGCCGCTAGAAATAAATCTGTCGCTGTGGGCGTGCGTGTGCGTGCTTGTGTTTTGTGTGTGCATGTTGCATGCTTATATGCATGCTTTTAAAGGTGGGAGAACTATAGTTCCTTCGGGGAGGTACCACGGCCGCCCTCATAATACGTCGTAAAGCATTACTTGTGATTCGGTTGGAGAGGTGCGGTTGCCGACAACACTTTGAAGCGAGGCGACCATCTTAGTCCTCAATAGTATCAACATATCTACGTTCAAACTCAGATTGGATTTCAGTCGTGTTTGTGCTTGTACGTGGATGTCTATGGACTGCGAATATTAACATCTGGTGGTTTGCATGCTCGTTTGCTACTCTTCTCACATAACAATCCGCGTGTGTATGTGTGACTATATGCATTTGTGTGCATGCATGCTTGTGTGTACATGCATATTACTGCGTGCCTATATGTTACTGTTGCATATACGTGAATGTATATGTTTGTGCGTACGTGCGTATGCCACCGTATGCATTTGTGATGTGTGCATGCATATCCATGCGTACGAATGAGCGCGCATGTGTTATGTATGTGTGTGTGTGTGTTTACGTGGGCGTGTGCTGTAAGAGAATATAATATTATAAATTTTTACATAATACTAGGGATTAGTAAAAATTAGAATGCAAAAAAAAACTCGATAAAATGCCTCATAATATAAATATAGACGGAAGTGAGAAATGAAAGGAAGTTAGAACTGCATAAGGTGAATAGAAATGTAGATCAAAGGGGATTACAAACTGGAGCACCTAAAATTTCTAGAATAATAACGTCACATTTGTAGCATCGTAGAAGTCGCAGTATCACCGTTAATGTCCAGGGTTTTATTCCCGGCTATAACAATGTTTTTACTAAAATATACTTGTTTGCGGACATTATACTGCAAAAGGTTTTTATTACACGCTTTATATTAGCTTCACCTGTATGTTTGCTTGTATGTTTGTGTAACCGACTCCTTTCCATTTAATTTTGACCCAATTTCAACGGACGGATTTAATTTTGAAGTTTATTATAAAAAATAGTATGGTGGAAAAAGCATGGTGTGTTTGAAATATATGTACATATATACAAAAGATGCCGCAAAGCGCCCCTTGCATTTTTCACAAATAATTTAACTAATATTTTTACTTCATTATTATCTTTCTACCTACATTAAGGATATTTTTTTTACTTTTTAGTTCCATGTACTTTAAAGAATGTTTTTAGTTTTTTTAACTATATTTATGTTACAATAGAAACAAATGAGAATGCAAGGGCTGGTTCATATCTCGCGCAGAGAATTGCGATTGCTCTCCAACGAGGGAATGCAGCTAGTGTTAATGGAACCATGCCGCATGGGCACGTACTCCAATTAGATTGTTTAGGTTAAGTTTTTATTTTAATTAGTTTTAAGATTTTCAGCCGATTTCATGTTCACTAGACACGGACATCCACATCTGACCTCAAACAGGGTTGACGTCATATATGTGGTCACAAGTAGATGTGTTGCTACTCTTAAAAACTAAGATGGCCGCCCTGGTGTAAAGTGTACCGACAGCCACAACAATAAAAACGTTAGTTTCATTTTTCTACCATTTATATTCATAGATAACGAAAGAATAATGTTGATTTTATTCGCAAAATTACAATAAAAACGTAACTTTAGGCAGAAAGTTTTTCCAGTCTAGATTTATATTTATGTCTCAATTCCCTTAACACAATTCCGAGGCACACCTTTGGTATTACCATTTTTTCGTAATTCCAAAGAAAAATGTTGGAGCGAAATTTAAAATCTTCCACAGATAAAATATGCGAGGCGTTGAAGAGAGAAAGGTTCAACATTGTGTTATCTGTCTAAAAACTTTTCTAGAGCAATGTATTCCCATTGAGAGCATTATTGGTTTCAGTAATAAAACGTTGGAGCCTCCACACATTATGAGATAATATTTCCATATTATTTGTGGTCTCGAAAAGAATATATGTATGTATTTCCAAATATGAAACCTCTATCTTCTATACATAATTTATATTATATATTTTATCTACACATATTTTAATTGTCTGCCCACCGCGTCTGAACCTGAACGCAATAAACTCAATAACTATCGAACAGATTCACATACAGTTGTCACAAATGGACAGAGTAATTCAAGAGGAAGGTTTATGTGTTTTTTATATCAGAAGAGTAGCAAATGAGCATGCTAAGCACCTGATGTTAAGTAGTTGCAGCGCATAGACATCCACGTACAACCACAAACACGACTGAAATCCTATTTGAGCTTGAACGTAGATGCGTTGCTACTCCTCAGAACTAAGGTCGCCTCGCTTCAAAGTGTAGCCGGCAATCGCACGTCTCCAACTGAAACCCAAGTAATGCTACACGACGGATTATGAAGATGGCGGTGGTACCTCCCACGTCGAACTATAATTCTCCCACCTTTAATCATTCATTAAGGGCTTATTGAAGACTCCCTAAGATTCATTTTCACAATACCTTTTTATTTTATTTCATTATAAGGTATTAAAATATACTAAAATACTGTTCTATAATCTTTTAAGTTTTCTTTTGTCAACAGATCCGCTCGAGTAGGCAAGACGTCTCTAGTGGCTCGATTTCTTGGAACCAAGTTCGAAGACAGTTACACGCCCACCATAGAAGACTTCCACCGCAAGCTGTACAGGATCCGCGGAGAAGTGTATCAGCTCGATCTGCTGGATACGTCTGGAAATCATCCCTTTCCAGCCATGAGGAGGCTCTCTTTTCTTACAGGTATGATTAAAAAAAGGTTAACCTAGTATAAGATTTTCCTCTTATACTTTAAGTAATCTGCGGTTATTGTTACTAGATATAGTTCAAATGTATTCTAGGTCTATTCCCTGTAGACATAACTGTAAGGGCTACAAAATAAAATTAACTTCCCTGAAGTGGGGCAAATGGTTTTGTGCGTTGTTAAAATAAATAGACATTTTTTTACTGTGGATTTGGTCTCTGTACCATTGTTATCTAATTTGTCATTGCAAATTAGAATAAGGTTTGGAAAGAAAACATTGTACAAACACTGCTTGTCTGAAGTTTTATTGTAAATGTAGAAGACGGAAACAATTCACGATCATATTTTTCTGATATTAAATGGCAGCCGCCACTGATGGCCATTTGTTCCTGACCCAAAATAGGGCAAGAATCCCATTCAACCACAAATGCATTGCTACCGAAGCCTTCCATACAAATTCCTCGGCGTTTGTGCTGATGAGAAATGTTTGCATACTTAGTCTTGCCAAAGTAGTATGTCCTTTTATACACTGGCGTTCGCAAAAAACTAAAGTAACCTTACTGAATCAAAAAGCAGCACGTTTGGTTCAAGCTTTTGTAAAAAAAACTCAAATGAAAGAATGAATGAAACCAGTACACCTGAAAATGTACTGTACGCTAAACCGGATGGGCGAGGAAACTGAGGCAGACCAAAACTCAGGTGGCTAGACGGCGCGGAATAAGACCCGAAAACTACAGGCGTGGTAAATTGGAAGGACAACGCCAAGGATAGAGAAACTAGAAAGATGTTCTGGACCAGGCCCAGGACTACTTGCGGAAGTAGCGCCCTAGATGATGATGATGATGATGAAAAAATCTCAAAATTTTATTCCGTAGTATAATAAGCATTGGATCAAAGGCAATAGTATTCAATAATGAAAACTGGTACAAAACAGACCGTGTTTGTTTGTGCAGTTCAAAGTTTTCGAGCACGATGAAAATAAAGAAAAATCCAATGCTCAAATTGATTTTTGGAGCTACGAAAAACGACGGGTATTTCAAACCGCTCTACAAACTTTGCGATAAAAGCAAACCGTTCGAACTTATTCGAAAATGAAGCTAAGCAATCGATTTTATACATTTCTGAACGTACTTCAAGCTACTACAGCTTACATATACTATAAAAAGCTTGCATGCCAAAAACAAGATGTGTCAATTGACGGCATATTAAGAATACATTTGTTATAATAATCTACATAATCTGCCGTGTTGAAACTCTTGTATGTCGGTTGGAGACGTGCCGTTGACCCGTATTCTACGCACACCTTTCATAGAAGAAAACCTTTAGTGCATACCTAAGTGTAATGGCAGGCAAATGCATGCTGGGATAATGGCAGTTATTCGATAGGGATCTCGTGACCTTTAGAAGTTAAGGTCTGTGCAAGAACAGAGTATGGTTTTAGTCAGTAAAAGTCTGACATATCCTTTGATGTAGTCCTCGGCGGACGGGATCATAATTTCCACTTCCTTAACAAACATAATGGTGCCTTTGAGGAATACAATTACAAGCGAGACGACCATCATAATCCTCCGGAGTAGCAGTAATCTACGTACGACGTCTGATAGGACTTCAAGCCTCAAAATAAAATGGAAATTCCATGCAACCAAGCTATGGCTGCAGCAACTATTTAAAAACAATTGGTCTACATACTATTGACTGAATGCTAATCTATCTAATATAAAACAGTGAGTTTTATCCATTAGTCCATTCGTACGATCATCTTTGTACTTGATTTTTTGTTAAGAGGTGAAACATCTGAAGTTGTACGTAGATACCTAGATATGAGGACTAACAATGTCGCCTTGCTTCAAATGTTCGCATCTTTCTAATCGAAATATAAGAACAGCTTTACGTTCGATAGTTCTATCATCTATCAAAATCTTATAAGCAATTTGTTTTAAATCACATAATATTTAAAAACCTTCAAATCTTCAGGATCCGAACTTACTGCAAATGGTAAAGGAATAAAATAAAATACGTATGAACTGCAAGTTCGTTCTCGACTTGGAATTTTAAAGTGTTTGTGGTAAGCAGGAATAAAAGAGTCCCATTAAACAAATTCCACGATGTTTTTATGACTCCCATTTAACCTAAAAGCGGGCATTCGTAGAGATTACAGAGTGGGTAGAGTCAGAGTGCTGTGCGTTAGTTTAGTTTTGTTAGTTTTCTTTGCGCCTCTTTTTATATCCCACTGTTGGGATATAAATCGGACTTTCAACTGTGGGAAAACAATACAGATTATTATTAGGTACGTGTATTTAAAAATTATGAAAATATATAGAAAATGGTAATACATATTTTATAAACACTATTCTTATTCACATAATTATTTAACCTTTTTAACAATAAATAACTTGAAACTAATTACAATATAATCGAACTTAAATATTCTTTAAGAAATCCGGGACTATGCGTCATAGTGCCAAAAATGCGAATACCTGAGCTGAATTGCGATTGAAATTCTCTGCGTGAGATAGAACTAGCCCTCTCACCAGAAGCGTTAATGAAGCATTTAGTCAAACCCTAATTGTTTGTATATTTTTTTGTACCTTGATTTACATTTTTAATACAAACTCAAACAGTTATCTGTTTGTATGTATTATAACCAATTTTACATCTAGATTCAGACCAAACAATCGTGTTTATCCTTTCAGTGTAAACAGTTGTCCCAATTGGAGCTTCAACCCACAATTCTTTAAAAAAATCTTAATGTATCTTTTTTAGAATTCAAATACCCAATATCTTAAAATAAACAATATAAGCTTACGAATAGGCTTCAAAAGCATCAGAGAATAAATCACTTAGCGATCGTTGCTATTGATGGTATTATACTGAACTTTTTACATGAACGGTCTGTAAAAAGGCACTCTATGAATACTACTTAGGGTTAATGACATTTTTATGATCCTTGCATTATATTGCTGTTCCGTATTTACTGCAAAATGGCTGTACGCGAAAGCTCATGTGTAAGTACTGAGAAGCACTGAAAATTACTTTAACAAATCTCAAAAGAGGTTTTTATTGTAAACAATAGTCATTGCACTATTGTTATGTACTTTATTTCTTTATCTATGTTTTTTTTATTGTGAAAGAGTAAGAAACAGGCATGCAGGCCACCTGATGTTAAGTGGTCACTGCAGCCCATGGACAA
>DWON01005386.1:0-14990 GCA_018251015.1 Phocides pigmalion okeechobee
ATGAGTCACTTAACACGTACAGCCCTTAATGAGCCCGCTATCCCCCCTCCAACCCCGCCATTCCGCGGACTTAAAAATCACCCTCGTATGTGTATGTTGGTAGGTAGCAGTGAGTAATTAACATTTACCAGTTTTGTTGAATGGCACGTTTAGGGTGAATTGGTCAAATTTCTTATTAAACCGTGACATGCAAATTTGTACCTAATTCCGTTTAAAACAAAGAAAAAAACTACTTTTATTCAAATGTATTCGATGAACGTACTTGTTCTTAGACTAGATATCATTATAATCGTAACAGTTAATTTTCGATGTTCCAAATTGTTGCGTTACGCAAATCCTCTTTATAACTAAAACCAAAATTCGATTTCCCCGACACCGGGATCAAATATCGAATAGGACGAGGTTGCAGTAATACGAGTCATCAATAACTGGACCATCCCGGGGGACCTCCGGGGGACAACTTCTAATTTGTATTTTCTTTTATCGTTGTTTTTTCCACAAAATAATGTAAGTTGTATCAATTGCGCGACCGCAAGGGATATTATATGACGATGACTCTCTAACATAATAACCTAACAAAAATATGAAAGGATAGATACCAGAAAAAACATACAATAGAAATAATTAAGGGTGAGTCCGGAGAGGTACCTTTTAATCTGCCGGTAAAGCAGTTCTTACGTCCCTATTATAACCTTAGAAGTGAAGCGACCGTGTCCTCAAGAGTAACGCGTCTACATCATCATCGCGAGACGTCAAGCAGAACAGGAAGTCCTGTTTGAGGTTGGTCGTAGATTTCCATGGATAACAGAGATCATTTTAACCTCAGGTGGCCTGCGTAATATTTGCTACTTGAAAGTATAGTAAGTAAGTCAATTTCCTCAACGACGAATATCAAGTAATAATAGTAAGACGTCGTAGGAGTCATCAATAAACGACCCCATCCCTCGGGACTGTTAGGGGACTTCTAATTTGTAATTTACTTCCTGTTAGTTTTACGGTCTACTTTCTATAACACATGCGTTTTATTTGGTACAAGAAATATATTTGAATTTTCATATAAATCGCATAATAGGGTTCTAATTTTATCCCAGCTTGGCCACCGAGGTTCGCCCGGATGATAATATTTCTGAGCTAATCTAATCGAGCTATTTGTATAAATATATAAATTACTTTCGTTGAAAAAAGGCTATCTATCACGTATGTACAGCTCCTGAAGACTAAGGTTGAACGCGTCGAAAATATGAATCTACGCTACCACAGCTTTCAAACCAGAATACAACATCTTCATGATGCTATAAAGAAAGGAAAATGGGTGTTGCGGATGTGCTTCCGTAGATAAATATTAAGAGAGCTATTGCCTTGATTATTTCGATGCACTTGGATATCATTTTCACAGTTAGGCCCAGAACGTTATAGAAAATAATAATAGTAAAGAAACAAAAACTAAAGCTACTGAACTAAATTTCTTGGTATGATTTACAACTAACAAACATACTAAACATAGTGATTTAATTCCAGAACTAAGTGACAAATTACAACCGCAAACACCGCACCCGTTGCCAGGAGCGTGCACCGTGGCCCCTAATGGACAGGTGACCCTTGGAGTAACTCACCTGATCTCCAATAACTCTCCGTGACTTACGCGATAATGGAAATCGTAACTTGATACATCCGAGCTTGCCTTTCAGTTATTGCTATAAAGATGCTTATACATTAACCGAACTATCGCTGATGATTAAAGATCAAATATTTCATTGCCATCGCTGCTATTGAGTTACGTGTTGTTATGTTCAGGTTTTTATTCTTTTTCTATCTTATATGATACTTGTACAATCATACTTGTATATTAAAGCTCTCCACATTTTTAGTTTGTTCGTTGTTGTTGTGTAGTTCTCTCAAAGTCCAAAAAGGAAAATATTTGTAGACCTCTTAGTGTACAAAATATAAGAATTTAGTTAAGAACAAACGTTAGAGATGCAATGTTCATTAGTAAAGAAATGCATAGAAATTAAAAAAGAACCATACTCGGTACCTGTGCAAGATGGCGCTACTCAATCGCATTTAAACGGCTTACTGGAATGGCTCTTTGTACGACATGTATCTTTTTTTTCTCACTTAGTTCATCGTTCGTGCTAGATTTTCATGACTTTGCTTTTTAATAAAGCACTTTTCCAGCAGATTATAGCTGACACAAGGAATGAAACTGCTAACGTTTTGTTTTTATATATGTTTTTGGATTAAATCGAGCGTTAAATTGCGTTTAGTATTCCAGATGACAGGTTTTTTTTTATTTTTTATCTTTATTATATTATTATGATTGACATTTGTTACCAACCCTGAGTCTAACTGGTGATATATAGCACAACTATTTTGCAATCGAGTACACTTTGAAGCGAGTCCCGGATGGATTTTGTTACGTTTCTTATTAAATTCAATTTACTATTACAATTTACAATTTACTTTTTAATTCATAGGGAGTTGAATACCTTTGTTATTGCCACATCTACGTCTTCAAATATCTACGCAGGGAAGTGCTATGAAAACGAATACTATGTTGTTCATATTTGCGATTCTGTGAAAGATCTAATCAACTTTTTTTTATGTGAGAAGAATAGCGAACGAGCTAGCAAACCACCTGATTTTGAGTAGTCGTAGCCCATAGACTTCCACGTACAACCACAAACACGACTGAAATCCCATCTGAGCTCGAACGTAGATACGTTGCTACTCCTGCGGACTAAGATGGTCGCCTCACTTCTAACTTTAGCCAGCAATCACACCTCTTAACGGCGAATTATGAAGGCGACAGTGGTACCTCCCCGTTTGAACTATAGTTCTTCCACTTTTTAAATTTAATAATATTAAATATCAGAATATACCTATAGTGTCGTGATTGCATACCATTGTTATGACAGAATGTAGAATATAGACAGATTCTACATTTTACTGTGTCTTTATATTGACTGCAATACATTCTGGTAATAAATTTTATTAATTTTCATTTTTCATAAATATTGTATGAGGTCCATTTCGTTCAGTCCATATTAATATTGGCACGACGCCAGGCGTATGTAAGAGAAAAATAAAAAGTAAACGCGTCAGTGGCAATGTGTAGTGTGAACGGCCCTTAATTCTCGCTTTGTTATCGCGTACTTTGATGGATTTCGGCGAGGTGGCAACTTGGCGAAACGGAACTGATTGCATTGAAGTGTAGTGCTCGCTCCGCTACAAGCATTGTCGCTGTCTTGTTGGATGTATGTTGTTGATGATCTTAAATATATAAATGTGGTGTGCGTGTGTACATAACACTTACCCTAAACGGCTAGAAAGACTAGACTAGACGGCTAGACTGATTTTGAAGATTTTTGCTTATGAAATTACATAGATATGGAATTTCATAGCTTTTTTATGTGAGAAGAGTAGCAAACGAGCGTGCAAAACACCTGATGTTAAATAGCCGCAGGCCATATACATTCACGTACAACCACAAACACGACCGAAATCCTATGCAAGCTCGAAATTAGATACGTTGTTACTCCTGAGGACTAAGGTGGTCGCCTCGATACGAAACACAAGTAATGCTTTACGGTGAATTATGAGAGCGGCGGTGGTACTTTCCCGGTCGAATTATAGTTGTCCCATCTTTAAAACTACGTATCTCTATACTATTTACAGCAGGCTATAGCCTAGACTAGCGTAGTACTATAGTATAAAGCCGCATATTACGCTAGTCAATCAAATGAACAAAATTAACTGTCAATGTACTTGTCAATACGAAACCAAACGGATAATAAATAAATGAAGTCACGTAGCGTAGTTAGCCGCTCGGTTAAGTTAAGCTACACGAACTTGTAAGCAAGTTTGTGACTGCCGAGCGAGTCAATCTCTGCTTAAAACGCCAGGACAGGTGTAGAGCGGTGAAACGGCACGTAATTGACTCTACATAGAGTCCTAACGAGGTTGTCGCTCAGAGCCAGGGGACTTAACTCCGCCGAGCTCAGAGCGGCTACTGTTAATATAACCTCCCTAATACATACATATGGAATTTAGTATTTTACAATACAATACAAATATTCTTTGTTGAACACCAAAAATGAATACACAATTAAATTCAACACAGTAATATGATTACACAAAAATAAGCTATCTCTATTTTAAGTTTTTTATTACATTAAAGCATCAAACATGTACACAGCTCTATCTATGATGGGCGTTTGTAACAAAACGTTTGTCTTAAAGTTAACCTTAAGTTAAGTAACCCTTAAAAGTTTAGCCGTTAACACGAGCCATAACTAGTTTGAGATAAATGTATAACTAGTTCGAAATATCGGCAATTAGAAAACGTTAAGTTTAGGTTAAAATTACTTGTACGAACCTCCCCGGACGGACTATAGTTCTACCACTTTTCAATATTTGTATGGGATCTGTATGTAACCTTTGTTTAGAAGTTACTTGACGCGGTAACGCGGGGCACGTAGGTAATTGTGTGTAACGAAGTTGTTTAGCAACGTATCTCAGAGCTTAGTCGCTTAGTCGACGCGAGGCTTAAGCCGCGCTGCTTATTACCTGCAGTGGCGACTTATAGTACGCTTGCTAGATTTTTTACTGAGATATTACGTTTAAAACTGTACTTTAATGTTACAGTTTAATGAAGTGTGTTTGACATTAGTTGTGTGTTTACATTAATGTGAATTCATGATAAGAGTGAAATGGTTTAGGGCTCCGTACAAAAAACTTAAAACAAATAAAATGTAATATGGCTGGCGCAGTTTTGACGGAACTTTCATTAACAGATAGCGAATGCTATAAGAAGTAATTAATGTTTTTTTATTGTAAACCACGCAAGCGGTATATAGCGGTAATAATAACAGTTCGACTACATTAAACAAATTTAATGTAGATGTATTATTAGTAGTATTATATGAAATAAAAAATATCTAAATATTATAATGTCAAGTATTGCGTGAACAGATATTCGTCGAATACTAATGTTAAAATTTCTGCCAGTACCATCGTTCAATACTGATTTAATACGAAGTCGTCGCTAAGTAAAACTAAACTTCGTCAAAATGTTCCTGGTGAATTCAAATTTAATTACTGTTTTTCTGTCAATTATATCCGTCAACTTCGAGCCGTCGTTATGTGGAGAACATATTTGAGGGCGAGGAATGATAGTTTTCGTAATGAAGCCAATAGCAGAGGGCCAGGGGCGCGTCTAATTGCTCGGAGACTGTCTTCCAGGACGTGTCTGAGCAATTGAGCCCTTGTTGTCTTTTTTGTCACTGAATATTAAAAAATATAATTTTATTTTGTGTCGAAATAATTGTGGTAAAGCTTGCAAAACAAATACATTTAACTTAAGAGTAGTTTCGTTTTTAAATACATATCTTATAGCCCATACGATCATAGCCTAAAATTTGTCGTTCGATTGAAAATATCATAGCATATTCGATGAACATTTTTATATATTAATATGACGAAAAGGCAGACGGGTCACTTGAATGGGAGCAATCACTATCCTCATCGTCGTATATATGTAGATAAATCCTTTTCGTTTTTGAAATCCTAACTTAAGACTTAAGTAGTGTTAATATGTACCATTTTTGAAATGAGGAAATTCTTCGATCGCCGCTCTCATAATCTGCCGTGAAACAAATGTTGTGATTCGGATTTCGCGGCGCGGTTGGCGGCTACACGGCGACTCTAAGACGGCACGTACGTTGTGTGTTTGAAAAATGAGCCAATGGATTTTAATACTCAGGAATATAAGCGCATCTATGATCGACTTGCCGGCCCACATGACGTAGTTTTGGCCATACTGCTGATAAATTTATATTTCAGTTCTGGGCCTGGGTGCTTGTCTCCGTGTCTTCGTATGTGTCAAACCAGAATGAGGCTTGGAATAGAGAAACATTATTAATATTAAATTAAAATCCCATGTTCCATATGGAGGTAGTAGGTGTATGGTAAGTGACATTAATTACTTGCAATTAAGTGGACTGCATATTCATTTGTTACTTGAATTTCTAAAAAGGCACATGTACATTGGACAACGTATAGCATTACAACGTTTTTCGTATCTTAAAGCAGTGACAATCTGCCACGTTCTAAATAAAAACCGAGTCACCAAACTGTCGTGCACATCCCGCGGAGCAATTACCAAGCCCGAGGCGAGGCGGGACGGCCAGCATTAGCTTAGTTAACAAAAAATACGTTACCGTTCTAATTACATTTCCTTGCCGAATTAGGGCATTTTTACGAATCGTCTCGCTTGCCTTGCCTAGCGCGGTTACTATACTGGTCGGCCGATCAGTCCTTTTAGTTTTGTACTTGATTTGTTAGGTTTTACTTTTATTACGTTTAAAAAAAATAGATAAGTGAAGGAATATAAACTGTAATATATCAGGGGTAAGTACAGTTAGCGACATTTCTTTGTAATACACTCGTTATTGTATCGTGTATCATTATATTTATGTACGCAAAGAAAGGCACGCTGCGTGGTGCATAAGACTGACTAATTTATAACTAACATTTCGCAAGAAACACATTGTGACGGGGAAAGTACTACCGCCACACTTATTTGAGCGTGTAAACGGATATAGTTTCCCACTTACAAATGGCACATTACAAAAGAGTAGCATCTTATTCCTCAGAAGTAGTAACACATCTATGACTTCATATTGACTCTTGTTCTTTGCGTAGTTGTTTACAAATTGTCACGGGCGACAGTGACTACTTAATTAGGTACTTCTTTAGATTTGCTACTTCTATTTCGTAAAGATTACATGTTTACTATTAAGATCAGTAATATATTAAAAATTGTGATATAAGTCGTCAAGGTAACGTATTCATATCTGAGGCTGGAGATGGATGGTTGGTTGCAGCGATGGCAGCGTTCACTCGATGTCAGACGGCTGACACGCTCGTTTGATACATAACATAACAGGTAAAAAATGTATCGAGCACAATCGGCTCGCCAGCAGTAAGCAGGATATCATCAATTGCGACAGCGACACATCCGTAGTGTGTGTGCATGTGTGTGGTCTCTGTGTCATATTATTATTAGTAATATTAACGTTGTTAGTGTAATGTTTTCCTGCTATGTTCCTCACACCATTGTTATACATCAAAATGACTTTTGTTTTAAGCTGAACGTAAATATTTGTTAAACGCAGTCGGCCAAAAACAGGATTTTCTTTATTTCATATAATTTATGTATTGGTATAATAAAGTCGATAGTACTTTTTTGTTGATAAAGTAGCAAACGATGGTGCAGGCCATGTGATGTTAAACTGCAAACTGCAACCAACATCACTCCAACATTAAACAGACCTAAAGTCCTCTCTGACGTCATGCATGCTACTCATGACGACGGAGACGGTCAGCTCGCTTGTGTGTAAGTGTAGCCAAGAATGGCAGATTACAACCGAAACACAAGTAATGCTTTAAGACGGATTTTGATCATGCGGCAATGGGTCCTCTCCGATCGAACTGTTGAATTTACCATATTGAACTATGAACGCCTATGGTTTGATGGGGGAGATATCACCACAACTTTCTCAAGAAACAAAGCTTACATTCCATTGAAAAGGTGTTATTATAACTTCCCTTCATGTACGAATAATCTCATATAGTACTTCGGTCCAGTTTCAAATTGTATGTAAATGTCTATGGGCTATTAATCATGTGGCCTGCACACTCATTTTGTACTATTTTACATATAAATTTGCACCTTTCCAACCGAAACACAGAAATTGTTTCAAACCCGATAATAAGAGCAGCTATGGTACCTCTCTGGTTAAACTTTAGTCCTATATCTTGTCTGTAGATTATAAGGAAGGTTCCCTATAATTCAGGCAGGGAGAATTCTAAAAAAAATTCTAAATAATAACTGTTCGTCTGTTTTCATCTATTATTTCTAAATCTGGCCACAGAACGAGAACTTATTAAAAATATGAACCTCATCCGTCCTTTCTGAGTGGCGCAATAAGCACAACCCGCGGTATAAAGGCAGCAAATGTGTGTCATTAGAATTAATAAGGGTATATATTTGCGAGACGGGTTTAATATCAGTGGGCGGTGATTTTAGCAATGATTACACGCTTAAAGGAAAATGTATCTGCTCAGAAATAGGTACTTTTTTGCCGAAACGAAAATTACTACTAATGACATCGGCAGATAATACGACAAAAATGCCGGTAATTATTATAATAATTTAGATGTCACGAGGTAATTAGATGGTAGTTTAAGAAATACATATGTACAAACTTGGTGACTGGCAACACTTGCATTCGACGTGGCCGTTCTAGTTTTCCGAAGTAGCGATGAATCTACATTGTTTGTGTTCACTCACTGGCACCTGTTGTTCCATGAAATGAAAAGTCACAATTAGACTCAGGTTTCAAGATGAAAGATTTTAAAATCTATTGACAAGGTAACGTTTGGTGCAATCAAAAGTTGGAAGGGTTAACCTGTCTGCACGAACAGGTTCCGAATGTTTTTCATTGATGTTATTCATTCAAACTAGAAAGATCCTTAAATTCACGTTGAACTATCGTAAATTGATTTCTTGCAGTTTTAGGGAGACTGACTCAGACCTAGGACATAAAAAGTGTCACAGCCTAGCAATCAAAGGAACACAGTGTCTAATTTACGTCTCCATTATCCTCACCGTGTCGTAGCTGGTAAACAGGTAAACAAGTGTCAACAAACAGCCTGTTGTTGCTTGTTTATCGATAAACACATTTAATGGACTAAGTGAAGAACAAAGCCGACTGATTGGCGACATCAGTCCGGTGCTCCGTGTCTGAGAAACAGTGATAGGCTATTACTCGTAGTGTAATCCCGGCCTCTCATGTTACGGCACCAGTGATTTTGATCATTATATATCTTCACTATTATATATTTCCACTAATGCAATGTATCTCATATAAAAGTTTATATAAAAGCGACTATCTAAGTCAAACATTCTTTCCCACATTGGTATTAATAATAGCAAAAGTATATATACATACATATATTGTTATGCTTGTTTTATTATATCTTCTCCTTGTTAATTTTATATTGTCAAAAATATAACTATGGTTGTAACAAAACTTGCCATTAACGGAGAATTGTCCAACCCCCTATAACACAAGTTCATACTTAGATTAGGGGCGGGTTTCCCGAAACAATTGCAACTTCTTTGTACAAGCTATATGTTGCAATGGTATTTAGTACAAGCTTAGCACAAATAAAGATTTATTATTTTATCAATAATAATAGCATTATAACGAGAATGGCTAATATATTAACAGCAACAAAGAGATTTCCCCACAGCTAGTGCACTCTTAAGACCTGCACGTAAGGAAAATACGATGATTATCGTATAATCAAAGGTATGATGATTGAGCTCCTTGGCAATTTTCCATATAAGCTAGGTGTCTCTCAATTAGCCAATCCAGATTCATAGACCACCCGACCTATATGAGGGTAGGCGGCGGACGTCCTCAGGAAACAATTGAGGGTAATTGATGCAATTGACGAGCGAGTGTCATTGCTTCGGGATCTCGGCCACGATTGATTAACTCGACGGGAAGCTAGGCATATTAGACGCTATGAGACCTGGATTTGAACTAGTAAACAACTTATTTGTTCTGAGTAGTTGTTGTTAGGTGGGACAGTAGTCATTTTGCCGGTTAAGTTGAATATGGAAACATTCATTCATGGATTTTATGCAAATACATACTCCTATGGATTTTGATGACGGCGAAACCGCGGTAGCGGAAGGAGACTGTTGACACTTGTAAGACGATATAAATATTCTATAAAAAGAACAATGAATACTTAAAAAAACGCATTGTTGCCATGGATACAAAAGACAAATACATAAATCAACAAAACAGATACTAAATTTGTCATTTATGCATATGCCTGACCTCCATTTAGAGCATATTAAGCATTTAAAGGATATTTTCAAACAATTCGTCATACGAATGATTGAATAATGCCGCTGATGACAAGAATACTAATTTCCAGAAAATTACCGCCACATGCCGCATACCATGGACTTCCTGTAAATTGTTTAGGCCTAGTTTCTTTAGGTTTTTCTTGCAATTAATTTTAAGATGTTCGCCATTTTCTTAAAGTAAAATAATTATATATAAAAAATAAATAACAAACGAAATATTACAACTTTTAACAATAGATAATAAAACGCTTTAAACTTGTACCATACAATCGTTGGTTAGAACGGCGGCTTGGTGGCGACCGTTACCGCAGGTCTTAATAAGCCTCACTGAATACTCGCTTTTTGTGGCGCGCGGCTCGTATCAGCTCATCTCGGATGAGTAATTACACCCTCAGATGCTATTTAGGAACACCTTCAATTAATAATCTGACAAATCTCATCTTAGAATATTTAACGTAAGCTATCCACGCCGTATCCTTTGAATGTATGTTATGTTATCAAAGAATCATACATACATACGATACATAAATACACACCAGACCCAATGCATAATAATATGATAGGTATATGGAAATAATGTATGACGGAATTATTCCTCTTTTCTTTATATACTCTGCTACTCGTGAGAAGTCGAAGCGGCTTGCTAGTAGAACATAATTCTCACCTGAAGTCGATCACAGATGTGTCACTAATCGTGTGGTTAAAAGCGTTTGAAAAAACCGACAAATCTGAAGTAGCCGAAACAAACTCTATAAATCAGATATACAAAAAGGAATGATGCTTAACAAGCAATTAGTTAAAGTTATCATTATAACCAAATTACAACTTTTCATTATCGCTCCAGCAATTCAAAGCGCGATCTCGCCGGTACTTAGACGCAATAACCTTTGATAGCTATTTACGAATTAATATAACAAGCTACAACAAGGGAGCTTACCGACGAAGAAATATTGCATTTCGCGCCAGATAAGAGTACTAGAGACATTTCAATTCGCAAAAATTATGACACACTTCCGGCGGAAAGATGAAGATGTTAAGATGTCCGGGCTTTTAAGTCGGTAGTTATAAATGTCGTTCTTCTTCTAATTAACACATGTTCTAACCTGCCTTCTCATTATTTTATATTAATACTTAATTTAATACTTCTAGTTTATTTTATCGTAAACCATTATTAAATAAGTACCTTTATTAAATATGTATGTATCGTGTATACATACATATGCATACAGTAAAACGCTGTTATTTTAATATTACAAAGACACTCCAATTGTATTTATTTGTATAGATTTTACAGTGACTTCAAAGTCCTTATATTTTCACTGTGTGTCAGTCAGGTACAATCTGCTAAGTACATCTATTATAGTGTCACCTGCGCGTCAGATCCGGCGGGTGTCTGGTCCGAGCGGGCGTCGCCGCGTCGCTGTGACGGCCGGTAATGCGTTTAGCACCGCTCGACACTAGTAATTGCTCCGTCGTCTGCTCGCAGATAGATGCCCTTGGCAACGTAACTCGTATTCACGTCTGTCATGCCATTAAAGGTGTCACTTTATACTACTGATACTGTATCAATTGTAGCTAACTCACATACCTTTTAATGCATTTTATTAAAAATATGAGCACATTTCCTATCAGATTTTTTCTATGCGATAAGCGTGCTCGCCTTGTTTTAAATATACCCGAAACCGTGCCTCTCTAACCGACACAAGAATTGGTTCACGGCAGACTAATAAGGGCGGCAGTGGTACCTCCCCGGTCGAACTATAGTTCCATGACCTGTTCAATTTATGAAGAGTTTTGTACACATCATCATGTGTACAAAACTCTTGCTGTGGAACTGTCCTACTGCTGGTTACAGGATTTCCTTTAAAAGTTTCCCTTTTCCCGGCGTGGAACCCATCCGTTTCACGTGCGTTTGATAAGGATCAAGACGATATGTTTCACCACCTAACTTTCCTTAATAAATGACCTATTAACTTCAACAAAACTTTTTCAACTCTATATTATATAAGTGGAAAGATAAGGAAATTTAAATAAACGATAATTCTAGTACATATAATAAAATAATAATAACTCGACGACAACGTAACAGTATTTATACTCTTGTGTCCAGAACAAAAACAATTCAGTGTTATTTATTCATATTATAAACATGTGCGTGATTAATCCTTAGTTTAAGTACCCATATTGTATGGTTAGATAGTTAATCAAGTTATTGTTATCGTGCAACGTCGAGACTAGTATTAAGCAAGGAGAGGGTTCTACCCTCAATATTCACCTCCAGTAATGCATTTCCCATATTGCATTAGCCAAGCAGGCGACTAAATGCGACCATCGAGTGACGAGCTACAATATGATTAATCGAGCCGTTGTCTTATAATATAGAACCTCTCGACCGCGCTCTTTATTCAAATATTCAAACACTCGATTATCAAACTCGATTACTACATTGGAAAATAGTGTCCGGGGGTGAGCGTTAGGCAACCATTATCTAATATTCTTTAACTCAATCTTAAATACTGTAATAATAGTTACCATACTAACATGGAATAGTTCAATATTATTTATAGTAAAATCCTAACCTAAGCAATCGAAAGAAAGTCTGGCCACTGCGGCATGGTACCAAAAACGCTAGCCGCATTCTCGCACTCGGTACGAAATATCGATCAGCAATTTTGTCACCAGAAGTGTATAAATCTTAATTATTTTTATTATATCTGAACTAGAATCTTTCCAAAATTGTTTTTGCCTGTCAATAAACAACTGCCAACTCGTGTTTCGTTTACATGTAAAGGCAATTCCAAAATATTTTATTTAACTAATTTAGTGATAACAACGATAGCCTAATGGCTATTTTATTCTGGGTTTATACACGGGGGGTTACCCAGGGATTCGCGGGTTAGAAAGCCATCAGCAACAAATCTGACAAAATAAAAGGACCGCCATCTATCGTTAAGAACCGGACTACATATTTAATGTCTTTCGAACGCCAAAGCACAGAAGATCGCATGAAATTTGGTCACCCATCCAATTTTCAACAACTCTCGATGCTGTTTAATTTCGATAATTTACAATATAATATTAGGTTATAAGCGAGATAAATATTTTATAGCATTGTTATCATAAACGATGTATCTGATAATATTAAGTTTATTATTATAGTCTATTGAGTATGACTTTTCATACAGCAGGGTAATAGCTAATTGTAAAAGTATCTTGCATGTATTTGCTAAAGCTAGCTTTTATGGAAACATCAAGATACGATTTCTCCGCAATAAATGATATACATTATGTTAGTAATGTTACGGAGAATACTTCACATCAATTTGCAGCGTAACCACAGGTCCGTCGGCCATGTTATTATGAGGACCTCAACAAACACGTGTAGCGAACCGATCTTTGTAATAACAGTGGTTCGTTCCACATACATAGCTCGGTTGATTTCTGCTCGCCTAGTACCTAAGAGATGGTAGCATTTGCAAAATGCAAAAGTTGTTTCGAAGGAATTTTGACAGCATGATTGAGTTAAAACTTTAATTTGAAAAACTGAACTATTTAATCAATAGAAATATTAAAAATTCAACCATGATATAAATGAAATAATAAATGGTAGAACTGCATTAATTGAAGCCCAGGGACATGTATACAACTTCAAATAGACTTTAAGTCATATCAGGTCTTACGTAGACGCGTGGTTACTCTTGAGGACTGAAATAGTCACCTCTCTTACCAGTGCAGCCAGGCAACCGCTCATCTCTAACCGAAACATCACAGTTGTATCACAGCGGATAATGCCACCTGTTTAATTTAAATTCGAATTATTTAGGTTGGATGTTGGTGCCCATTAGCTGCAACGTAATATCAACTACCTTACTCGGTCGTTTGCTATTCTTCTACCATTAAAATTCTAGTTTCTAGAAATGTCTTAACTTCAACTTGTCTCATTTTAAACTATTTGAATTAGAACGACATGATTTGAATTCACACTATGAATAATGGTTCATTGTTACACGATGCAGAGTCAGAAGGGCGCCCAACAGAATTAACGCATAATTGGGACTTGTATTTCGAAAGTGAAAACAAGGAAATAATCGCTATTATAGGACACTTTTGATTTTACATTCAGTAAGTTTAAAGTGAATTTTAGAATGTAGATACTCTTAACACAGTATAAAAAAGTCGCATTTGCCGGCTGCACGCTTAGATCTTTCGAAGTATGTTATGGATGTTAAAGCGGTTTTCATCAACAGACACGGTTTATATATAGTGCATGTAGAAAATAGTCAAGAGTTTCAAAGATTTGTAGTATGATGTTGTAAATGCACCCATGCAAAGCTGGATCATCTCACTAGTCCGCAATGGTCGTAAACTTTTTTTAAGTTTTTACTTTTTTACCGATTAGCACCATAGTAAAAATCTGATAGCAGATTGTAGGTATGTGACAAAACCCTGTCTTTATTATGTTTAAACAGGTTTGTCCGAAATCTGCCCTTGCTCTTGTAAAAAATATTTCACAAGACAAGCTTTAAAGTGACGATTACGCGCGAAATAATAAAAAAAATATTACGATAAAAGAGCAAAGACTCACAATTCAATCGTCAGTAGCTTAACGCTCGTCGAAAGGCAGTAAAACACAATTAGCATAACTGACCGTTTCGTTATTCGCAGTCACGACCGCCGATCATTACGGCGGAATGTTCACGAAACGCTACTATAAAGTCGCGAACAACGGACGAAATATTAATGCGCCGACATTACTACCGTAGTGTTTTAATGGGATGTCTTTGAGCGCCGACGCCGCGCCGCTCACGATAACTGCAACTTAGTTACATTACTCAAAACAGGAAGTTTTCTGTCAGAAAATCAAAATATATTCATTCATCAGATTCTCGAAACTCGTATTGAACCTCTATAAACTACCACCAACTCGTAAGGTCTTTTGTTTTGAAAACTAGTGGCCGAATAAAACTATTGTCTATTATTTACTACAAGATATATTTTAGTTGCAATTCTAATATTAAAATCTACTAAATATCCCTGATTT
>DWON01005387.1:0-14987 GCA_018251015.1 Phocides pigmalion okeechobee
AACACAATACATGAAGAATATGTTGCTTTACGGCGGGTTATGAGGGTGGCGGTGGTACCGCCCCGGGCGAGCTCTAAGCTTTTTGATTCCGATTGTGGTTATAATACGAACTGAAAAATAAAACATAAAAACGGAGAAAATATAATCTAACGCTTTTCAGTCTCTCAGCCTCATACTAAGATTCTGTGTTATGCTATTTACAAATACAAAATACATGAATAATGTAAATCCAAAAAAAAAAAACATATTTATCAGCATTTATCATTTTCAAATGCCAGAACAAATACATATATAATATCTACTCGGGGATCCAACCCAGAACCCTTTGCGTGTTAACCCGGTAATTACCGCTACGCTACGCAAGTCAACTTCAAATAGATTAATCTATCCATTCTCTTTGTACAATAAACCCAAGGTACCGTTAAATAGACAAGTGCAATTCAAACTCCGCGTTACATTAAATAAAGTGGCGTTATAAGGGTGGCAATTAACATCACGACAGTACTTCTAACGTGGCTCGGGTTATGGCAACGCAAGTTACGAGCTCCACCTTAGTGTGTAAGATAAGGAGACATTTGCATTTTAGATGACTGTTTAACATTTGCATTAAAAGCCTAGTAAGTTAAATAAGACTACACCATCACCAATTATTAGTATAATGTAAGCATAGATGGCGTTAGAATTTTAAAACCTTTTTTAATATCATATACTTTAGAAATGGCGAAGAAACTTACACTTCAATTGATTTCAATTCGCATTTACCCATTGATATTATTGTAACAATAAACTTAATTGTATTTGAAAATTCAAAAAATCACCGATAAATAAGTCTTTGAATAGATGTAAAGAGATTATGATCTCGTTACATACACAATAAACCAAAAGTATCGTTAAATAGACAAGTGCAATTCAAACAACTTGACATTAAATAAAGTGGCGTTATAAAGGTAGCAATTAACATCACGACAGTACTTCTGACGCGGCTCGGGTTATGGCAACGCAAGTTACGAGCTCCACCTTAGTGTATAAAATAAGGAGACATTTGCATTTTAGGTGACAGTTTAACATTTACATTAAAAGGTTTATCATCACCACTTAGTGCTGTTGCAATGATGGACAAATGGAAATAGCAGCAGTGAAAGGTATCTCAGAATGAGACAAGTTAATTTGTAACACACGCAAGTCAGAAGGAGATTGGTAGATTTCATACGTCAGGCATGTATGTTCTGTCGAGATATTTTCCTTTAACGTTAAAGCAAGTGATAATTAATTTGTAATACGTGATTACATTCGAAAACCTAGAAGTACAAGATGAAACAAAAGCCAGAGGTACTAATCCCGGATCTCACTTGAAAGTGGTCGAGATCTTACCACTAGGCTATCAATGTTTATCGAATCGAAATATCATCATAAAATTAAACTATTGTAAATTCAAATTATTATTTTCTACTTCCTTTTAAGATATATTATTTACATATATTTAACGAATGTATTGTATCTTGCAATATAAAATCAGTCCATCGGCTTATGGCACGCCATTAACTAAATTTGAAAATTATCCATACCGCGATAATATTCGCATAAAATCATTAGATGTGTTGCCTATATTATCTGTAAATACAATCATATTATGGTACAGTCAAATGAACAAGTGTTATTCAAACTACGTCACATGCAAAGTGGCGTCATAGGTAAAGGCAATTAACATCGCGAGCAATTTCAACGCAGTTCGAGTTATGGAGACGCAGATTATGAGCTTGAGGTTACTTGGTAAGATTAGTAGGTACTGGAAATTTCGATGACTGTGAGTAATACTTCCATTAAGATGCCAGGCTCTCACAGGGGTTTCTGGGGTTTGAATTCTTTATACCCTTAGATTGTTCGAAAATATATGTATATTGCATTGTTTTATGTGAGAAGAGCAACAAACGTACAAACAGGCAACCTGATGTTGTCCCTGTAGGTCGTGACTAGAATAGCGCTACAGTATCTTCTACCTATCGGGGTGAATAAAGGGTAAGGTAATTAGAGATTGGAAAAGGTAGAAGTATTAGCTCGAGCCGCTCAGACGTTCCGATCCTGGGAAGGACATCGATATGATCAAATGTAAGCTCAGACTGGTGCCCGAGATGGGAAAAATCTTTCAAGATGTTTCCTATTGGGTGTCTTACTAGAGCATTTCAGTTGCATTCATTTCGAGATCCTAATAATCTCTAAAAATAGAAAAAGAGGCCCTTTTTGTCCAAATAATCCTACATTCGTCGCAACTGCTCCCACGATACGGGGTACCTTTGTAACGATTTCCCTCCAAGACAAATAGGGCTCAAATAAATACTATAAGATCTCGTACGTAGATGCCTTGCTTCTGACAAGTTTGAAAGTCATCTCGCTTATAAGTGTAACCGAAAACAGCATCTCTCGAACTGAAACGAAAGGTGGTAGAGCCGTTATAGCTCGACCGGGGAGGTCCCCCCGCCCCCCTTATAACCCGCCATAAAGCAACATGTTTTTCATGTATTTTGTTTCGGTTGGGGAGGTGTGGTTGCCGGATACACATTATTAGAGGCGACTATCTTAGTCCTCAAGGGTAGGAACGCATCCGCATCGATACTTAAGTAAAACTTCTGTTCTATTTGAGATTGGATTGGTTGTCCATGGGCTGCAGTGACCACTTAACACCAGGTGGCCTGCATACTCATTTCTTACTCTTTCACAATAAAATAACCTAGAAACTGCTTTACGACGGATTATGGGGGCGTTAGTGGTACTTCCCCGGTCTAAATATTGTTCTACCTTGTTGTTCTATTACCTAGTTGTTCTACCACGTTAGTTTTCTATCACCTTGTAGTTCTACCACCTTATTGTTCTACCATCTAGTTGTTCTATCACCTTGTTGTTCTATCTCCTTATTGCTCTATCACCTTGTTGTTCTACCACCTTATTTTTCTACCACCTTGTTGTTATATCACCGTGTTGTTCTACCACCTAGTTGTTATATCACCGTGTTGTTCTACCACCTAGTTGTTCTGTTACCTTTTTGTTCTGCTAGCTTGCCATTTCGGGAGGGCGGATGTAGCCAATATTGAAAAAACAGCCATTGATTTATTTGGCGTTTGTTAGAAGTAAACTATAAAGTGAAACTTGGCTCGCATTTCATGCAAAAATTAATGTTTGGAGTTTTATTTTTGTTTGACTTTCCAGCAGATTTTAATTGATTCGTTAAAATGCCCAAATTGCGAACAACTGTATCTTTAAATCTGCCTTTCTGAGTTCTGGTAAAGCATATTTCGTTCTATTCAGAGTAGAATTCAAGATGTTTTTATTCACTTTTAAAGAAAGTCATAATTAAAGGTGGAAAGACTATAGTTCAACCGGGGAAGTACCGCCACCGCCCTTATAATCTTTTTATTAATTTATTATTTGTGTTTGCCGGCTACATTTTGAAGCGAGGCGACCATCTTAGTCCTCAGGAAAAGCAACGTATCTAAGTTCGAGCTCAGATTTCGGTCGTGCTTGTGGTTTTACGTGGATGTCTATGGGATGCGATTATTCAACATCAGGTGGTTCGCATGCTCGTGCTACTCTTCATATATGCAGCCAATTTGAGTGAGTGAAAGGTCTAAAAGTGACCAGCCTAATGGTTTGGTAATGGTCACTGTTTTTGTTTCAATAATCGATGCTGCCTGCGATTTTGTTTACGTAGGCTTCAAATTTCTGTATTTGCTAGATTTTCTAATAGCAAAAAATTCTCACATCACTAATTTTCAATTGGACATAACTTTTTCATTTATAGACTGATTTAAATAAAAACGATATTAAGTGAAGCTTTGCAGTACATTAATAAATACGCACTGAAATCTGTTAAGCTGTTCCTGAGATTAGAGCACGTACACAACAATAACGCACAGACAAACAGACAAATCAACACACAGACACACATTCTAACAACTATTATTATGTGTTCTAAAGCTTTAATAAATTTTCTTAATGAGAGATTTTTTCGTATACCTTCCATGTACAGACAGCGATCAGTTAGTATCTTATTATTTGAATAGATTATAAATTTATATGTACCTTATATTATTCAAATGGCAGTAGTACCCAGTAAACAAAAGTTTCTTAGTATGTTGGCACATAATTATTATATGTATAAAGAATTTCCCCACAGTTGGAACACGCGACGTACTCGACAATGTTAATTGGCATACCTTTACGGTGTTTGCCAAAACCACTTTCCTTAATGAGACGCCGCGGCGTGTTGTATAAAACCCGTTAATTCAGCCTTCACTTGAAAGTAGAGATTGCATTTTCGTTTATATTGAAAACATTAAATTCCTTTACAGTAACAAATATTTTTAAGGTGGTAGGTATATTCAAAATTTGGTTCCGAAGGCACCACCGGAGCAATTTTTGATTTATAGCAACAATATAAAGTCAAATAAAATAAGGGATCATCTTTCCATCTATCCATTAGCCTTTATTCGTCCACTACAGGACAAAGGCCTCCCCAAGGTGGCGCCACTCAGATCAGTTCTGTGCCCTCGGACTTTCTGCCACATCGCTTGACCGTCCTTTGAGCGATGTGGACAGCCTAGTGCCACTTCAGCTTGCAAATTTTGTGAGTTATGCCGTTAGCATTTGTTCGTCTACAGATCTTTTCGTTACGAATTTTGTCGTGTAGTACCAAGCATAACTCTCTCCTCTGTGTTCTGAGCTTCTAAAGGAAGACATACATTCTTATTTTTGTAATAGATACATTTTTTTCTACTTAATATACGAACGTGTATACGAACGCATGACATTTTCATGCCAACCACGTATAACTTTATATCACCCTTCCATTTAACTTCATGCTTTAATGTAAATGTCTCATTAATCTTAATGCAAGTCATTTGAAAAGGTAATTCCTATTTCTATAGCCATTCACCGGTTACCCTACATCGCGAAGTGGTTGCCGAGTTAATCTGGGAAAGGTTGAATAGGAACACAATTGCTAATAAGGTTTTAGTATGTGATGGTAATATTAGACCTGTTATTTCTACTAAGTAGCTTATTTCCTATTTATAAAATGCGCGTAGTCACATGACTTGTGTAGATAGTTAAGGACCGACAAAGTGTAGTATTGGGTGTGATCGGGAATTGGATGGGTGACCGCTTGTGGCAAAATTTCTTGTGAATCTCCGTGCATTATACACGTTAAGCAGCTGTTCCCGATTTTTTTTATGTGAGAACAGCAAACGACATGCAAACCACCTGATGTTAAGTAGTCGCAGGCCATAGAAATCCACGTACAACCACAAACACGACAGAAATCCTATCTGAGCTCGAACGTAGATACTGCTCCTGAGCACTAAGATGGTCGCCTCGCTTCAAAGTGTAGCCGGCAACCGCACCTCTCAAACTGAAACACATGTAATGCTTTACGGCGGATTATGAGGGCGGCAGTGGTACCTCCCCAGTCGAACTATAGCTCCCCACCTGTATTAATACTGAGTGTTAGTGACATATCTGTTAAACTTTAGCGAAGCTTCATGGATGATTAGAAAATAACCGATAAGTGACCTGTAAAAATACCTCCAGCCAGCAAACGGACGTAAAAACATTATTTTAAAATGTACCAGTATTAGTTATTAATCATAGTTAAAAGGATATAAATACACTATATAATATCAATCATTTTAGTGACAAACTAACGACTTCATTCGGATCCAGGCGGTCGGCAACAGCGGAGCAATAAATCAAGTGCGGAGCGTGTTCTCCGCTACTTAAGATGACATGGAGCCGACGCGACTAGTGAAAAGAATATATTTTAATAATTTTGCTTTTGCGAATTGCGATTGCTATTCAACACGAGAATGCAGTTTTCTTGGAACCATGCCGCATGGGCACGGACTCCTTGTAGATTGTTTACGTTAGGTTTTTATTATAGTTTACTTTCAGTTTAAAAATATACTTTCTTTTTTAAAACTTACTTTTGGCTTTATTTAAGTGCAAGAGGGAACACTGGATTTTATTTTAATTTTTTGATACATTGGAACATCTGCTTTGCTGATACATATTATGTAAACTTTTAGCCTTCAGACTGATTGAGTAACTTTACATAGTCCGAGATAAACGTTCATTGAAAGCGTGAAAACCTGATCATGAAGATTACACTTATCTCAGGTCTAAAATCTCGTTGAGTTTCTGTAGCGTAAAAGTGATTAAAAATAGATGGCATTACCCGACAAAATACGTCGTCTGTATTGAATTCTCCTGTATTTAAATGAAGCATAATTAATTAGTCTTTGAGGTTCGCAACCCATCTGTTGTCGATTTCAAGTAAGACTACCATTATGTTTAATAAATTTAATAGCATCTATCCATAGAGTTTTAAGACAATCGAGAAAGATATCGTACAAAAAATCTTTCTCTCTCCTCTCTCCCTTAACCATACAAGCATTTTTATAGATGCAAAATTTAATTGTGGACGATTAGGCAAATCTAAACGTATGTATTGTAAACCGTCTAAACTCACATGAAACATTTCCCCTAATTAAAATACAAATCAGATAGGAAAAAACGAGTTTCACTCCATTGTGATTAAACGATAGAAAAGAAAGAAAAGTCGCAAAGTAAACACAAAAGCATAAAAGGAAATTTTGTACAGAAAGTTCCGACAACTTGCCGTATATTGAAAAGGTAGCCTGCATATAATTTTAGTTCTTCAAAGTTTCACCTTTCAAGCTTTCTGGCCTATTTGCGAATTTATATGCAGTATTTTTATTTCAAAGTAACTTACCAACGTGAAATGTGTTTTTAAGAAACAAATCTGTGTTGACGTCAGAATTTCGTCATCAGTGGCAAGTAATGACGTATCAAACATATAACTCGTATACAATACCGTGATTTAGGTAAAAGACTTGTATCCATAAAATCTGATAAATGCTAGGAACTATTGATTTTTATTCTAGACTAGCTGTACCCAAGACTTCGTCGATGATGATTGATTTAAATCAACATAACTTCTTTATTTGTTAACCGATTAAAAAAAAACACTAAATAGTAAGTGAACCCCATCGCTCTATAATCCTGAAAACTTCATTTAAATCGGATAAGCCGTTCCTCAGGTTAGCGTGCACAAACATACAGACATATAGACAAAAGCAAAATACATATAAGGGCACCTCATTATAATTTTTATACTTGTATATGCTATGTACAGACAGCGATGAGTTACAGTTTTATTATATGTATAGATATAGAAAACACTTAGTTCATAAAATCCAATTCCCTTAAACCCAATTGAAGTCTCATCCGACGTCAGCCATATCCTTTCACTCTTACAGACTTCATTAAAACCAATGCAGCGTTATCAACAGCTGTTGTAATGCAGAAATAGGTGTCGGTCTTGCCTCGTAACTCGTACAACGAAATGATCTGCCTTTGTATGCCGATAAAAAAGCCTTAGTTCATAAGAATCTCATTAATTTCAACAAGTTGGATTTTCTTTTCAAGATTTTCTTTTCTCTACAAAAAGGATTTTTGTTCTCCTTTAAAAACCTATTGGGTGTCATGAATATTGGGCATACTAACGTAGTATATTTATCTTAGAAAATAGCAGGCTGGTCATGGTCACTGAAGCCCATACACATCCACAGCCAACTCAAACAGAATTGAAATCTTGTCTAAGTTCCAACGTAACTTCATCACTAACTCGCACAAGTGAGAAAACAAAACACTTGCTATGCCGGAAATCGAAGCAATTGACGTATTTTTGAGGAATAATGTCAAAACAATGTTCGACGTAATTTGATATGACGTACTGTTAGACAGCACCGTTTTTAAGTAAAAAAAAAACTATATTTTAGTTACCGACTTTTTTATTTATATTTAATGTTCACGATGTTTTCACACAAACACTTTAACTATTATGGACTTCTACTTCTCTCGCGTTTAAGGATCTCGGTAGACCCTGAACAACTAGCTATACTCCGGTAGCCGGCAATTACCAAAGGTAAGAGAACCGTAGCGATCCGTCGCTATTAGGAGACAAGCAGTACAAATGACCAAAAATTTGGGTTTATATACAAAATTAGTGCTGATTTTGTTATAACACACATTTATGTATGTACTTGTTGATATTCATCGATGTGTGCTGTTTCAGCTGAGTTAGCAATAATTTTAAATTAGGCATGTATTCTGCTTGAATGTAACAGTACGTCGAGGAGTGCCTGTATGTAATTGTTACGTTACCATCGAGAAATCGCTATAAAACCGCACCCTTATAAGAGACCTTATTTAAAAAACCGATACCTAAATTTTGCAAACATACGAATACAAGTTTAAATGAGTTCGTTGGCATCTACTGTTTATTTTAACAATGGAACCTAATTATCTTTTATGCCTCGTATGCAAGAGCACATTACACCGAAAACGAATATATATTATATGTTATAGCCTACTTTACTTTTTAGCAAACTTTTTATGGGTATTGTTGTAAATATATTTAAAAGTGGGAGAACTGCAGTTCGACTGGGGAGGTACCACCGCCGCCGTTATCATCCGCCGTAAAGCATTACTTGTGTTTCTGCGACGACTTTCCCCTACTCCACAAGAAATGATACATCTCGCCTCGCCTGGTCTGAGCAGGGGGTGATGTGGCGACTTTCCGCTACTCGACAAGAGATGGCACCTTACGATCTTGAATCACGCTATCGAAATTTTCTAAATATCTTACATATATACAAACTCCAAAATGGGACATTCGGAGCACGGCCGCTTCCCAGGCACAAGAACTCGCCTGGAGGGAGATCTCCCTTCGCCAAATTTCGGTTGGAGAAATGCGGTTGCCGGCTCCACTTTAAAGCGAGGCGACCAGCTTAGTCCTCAGGAGTAGCAACGCATCTATGTTCGAGCTCAGGCAGGATTTCGGTTGTGTTTGTGATTATACGTAGATGTGTGTGAGCAGCGACTACTTAACATGAGGTGGTTTGCATGCTCATTTGCTACTCCTCTCACATAAAAAATCAGTCACACACTCATTGCTATCTCATTACTAAGATGTAACTCCTAAAAGTGGCACTGTCACAACCTAAACATAGTAATGCTATTCTGTTACTATGCTCCAACAAAATATATGTGTAACGTGGATAATGTTATTCAGTTTGTATTATGGCGTGTAGTTAAAGGTAGCAGTCACGCCATTGTTCGCTCGAGTCGATGTCGCCATAAATATTCCATTATTTATGTATGCTTTTGGAAAACCACTTTTATAGTCAGCTAATAGTTTGTCTGTAATAATGGTACGATTTATATGTCTGTGTAAAATAAATGCATTTTTCTAAGTTCATTATATTTATTTTCAAAATCTTTTATTTATCGTTACATTCTTGACAGAACGATTGTGGTCATCATAAAGCTATTCTGGGGGCTAATGTAATTTCCCTCACGATCTTTCGCCATTTATCACTATTATCACTCCTGGCATATGTTATGGATAACTTAGTACAATCATGAAAGAATCGCCCAGGGGCGAATTGATATGATTGGTCCAACACATAGGTAACCTTCATTCTAGGGAATTCTTTCGCCACCGCGAGTCATGTCTACAAAACTTTAAGCGACTATAAACCAGGATAGACGCTAGTTGACACCGAGTTTCCTTAATACCGAATTGTTAGTTCAATGATACCTTTTAATGTGAGAAGAGTTGCAAACGAGTATGCAAATCAGCTGATGTTAAGTAGTCGCAGTCCATTGACATTTTCGTACAACCACAAACCAGACCGAAATCCTATCTGAGCTCGTCGATACGTTCGTGCTCCTGAGGACTAAGGTGGTCACCTCGCTTCAAAGCCGACAAACGCACCTCTCCAACCGAAACACAAGTAATGCTTTACGGCAGATTACGAGGGCGGCGGTAGTACCTCCCCGGTCGAACTATAGTTCTCTCCCCTTTAAAATTAGGACTTATCCAGCACGGAGGACTATGGCTTAACCTTCATTGTAAGAGAAGAAACACCGAATTTGAACAGTAATAGCTTGATGATGATAGTTCTTATAAAAATAGAATTAAATTGAAGTCTACACAACAACACGTCTTAGCTAATTCCTTCCTCTGTAGATAATTACACCACCGCTGTAAGCCGCTTGCGTTGTGTAATTACCAGCTCGTTTATAATTCTAATGAGATTTACCTCAACAGTAAAACAATATGTTAGCGTTAAACTGGATATACATTTGGATACAATATATTTTAAGGTGAAAACGAAACAACGTACACGTTTATAGCTTTGAGGCGTCGTTATGTCGTAAATGAGAAATCCTTGAAACGTCGAACGCTGAAGCGCTTTGAATGAGTGACCTATGGAGACAATATTTTGTTATATTGTATATTTATGTTTTGAATGTCAGAAAGTCAACTCGAAGATTTTGAATCCACTTTTAACCACAATAACATGCTCTTGTAAATAATTTGTAATATATTAGAATTTATCTTCTGAGGACTAGTATACACGTCTGTAATCGATTTTTTTATGTGAGTAGAGTAACAAATGAGCATGCAAACCACCTGATATTAAGTAGTCGCAGCCCATAAACGTCTACGTACTACCACAAACACGACTGAAATCCTATCTGAGCTCGGGCGTAGATACGTTGCCACTTCTGAGGACTAAGATGTTCGTCTGGCATCAAAGTGTAGCCGGCAACCGCACCTCTCTAACAGAAATAAATAATCTGCGCTGGATCATATTGAAACAGATTAATCCATGTCTTTACCAAACTGTAGAAATTCCTAAAATTGCAAATAGATCGAAACTCAATATATGTTGGTATAGAAAAGTCCTCCTACATATTTCAAAGTAGGTTAAAACACATTTTATAACTGTCTACAAGATAACATCACAAACTTAAAGGCCTCTGAAAATTTAATTTGCTTTCACATTAATTACCGCCGTAATCCGAAAGACTTCCAAGAAAATTACTCACGCTACAAATGAGTTTATTTTTAAACGAGTGCACATGCAATAAACCGTGTTTTTGTGAAATTGACGCAGCAAACGAACATGCGATTCAATTGATGTTAAACAGTCACTACCACTGTTAGCTAGTCATTATTATACGAGTGTTAAGTGGAATGTAAATTGAAATAATAACACGGCAACCCAGCTTTTTTCATCTCTTTTTTGCAAACCCATATTCAGGATTATGTTTATCTGCAGCAGCCGTACCCTCTCACACGATTCTATCTCATAGCAGCAACATAGTAAGTATTTTTAAGAGCTTAAGGTTTACTTTTTGAATGTATTCCATCGAAGTGTTCCACATCGGGAATATCTTGGGAATATTTGTAATTGACTTCGGAAAAGACGGGCTATTCAGGAAACTACTGTATCAGTTACAGGTGTCTGTTGGAGAATAAAGGAAGTAGAAAATAAAATAGGACTTTAGACGTTCCTGTAACTTGGAATCAGGATTCTGGTATCTCATGTTTGTTGTAAGAGGTGACTAAAAGGTGACTATCGGAATTGAGAGCAGTAAGGTGACGTCGGTAAGTGTAGATGTCAGCGTAGCTAGAGAACGGTGCCCCTAAGACGATTGTATCCGATTGGGGCGTCGTGTTGGAGAGCACTGATTACATTCATATAAAAATCCTGATGTTCTCTCCACGGCTAGAAGACGATTAACGAGATAGATTAATGGGTGGAAATCCCATGTAATCTTTTATCGATTTCACGTTACTTAGCTTTGAAACGTTTTCCTCTCGTGGCTAAAATGGTACTTTAAACGTGTAAAAAAACTAGGTTAATTAAAGTTAAAATTAAGTTCATCAACTGTTATAAAGTTGCACCTGTTATTTTAATCTTCCACGAACACTAAAACTTTATTGTCCAAACAATAAACAATGAACTTAATTTAGAGCACAAAAACCACGTCAGGCCCTCCGTAACTTCGCTGTAAATTTTCGCAAAAAATATTCAACTTTCTTTGCAATACCATTGTAATTTCCTGTGATTTCTTCACCGTCATAAGGAGTTGATTGTTGCCATTATTGCCACAAACGGCACTGACGTTTTTACGACAACGTAATTTGTACATTACGTCGACATGCTTCTTGGTTTAGTAGTTAGAGGCCGCGACTGCTATTTCGATGATTGTGGATTCGATTTCCACCTACGACAAAAAAGGGTTTATGTGATCAGCACGTATATTTTTTCTGTTCCTTGGTATAAAATTAACGAATAAACTATTCAAAAAAAAATACATTTTTAACAGTGTATACTAGTGATATCCACTAAGGTTAAGATTCCACCCTCTTCATTCAGGGATTCAATTTTAAGTAATATGCATATTACAACGTATTTACCACTTGCCTTAATAGTTTAAAAAAACATCGCGAGAAATCTTCTTGCCTGACAGTTGTACATAAAGGTTTGGAAATGGAAATCTACACTTGGTCATTATAGAAGGCCGTGGCCTAAATCTTCTCATGATAAATAGAAACCAGTGCTTAGCAATAAACTAGCAACGAGCTGATCATAACGATATAATAAGCATTTAAAACCATATATGTGTGTGTTCCAAAAAAGTTTGGTCACTGGTACCTAGCTTGGGATCAGCTGGCCGTGTATGAGTGATCCCAAGATAAAAAAAGATGTGTCCAATCTTTATTCAGCTGCGTCCAAATTGTTTTCGGGATAGCGTAAGAGTTACCGAGTGTAGGTCTCGATATAACTATTTTGTTCGCCGGATATAAGCGTGAGGTTCCGAAAACTCGGAAATGAGATATGCATAAAACATCACAAGATAAATATGACGCCACGGAGTACGTACCATGTAGCGGCCGGATTTTATTGAGGGCTTTGAAAATTACGAATGGCAGGATCGTTTTTATTTATATATTTTAGATGAGATGTATTAAAAGTACCTATTTCTGTGTAATAGAAACAAGAAATGAATTCTGATTTGAATGGTGTTATAACACTAAAGTACGACTCGTGTATACGTACATGTGTACATATGTGTACTTATGTAACAAAATATATAGCTCGATAAAGATAACCGTATACGTATTTCATTCGTTTCAATTGTTTCATTTATTACGTAGTCATGAGAGGTAAGTATGTACTTTACAAATGAATCGATTTTGATCCTTTGTACGTCCATTAATTTGTCTTGATCGTGCGAATTCAATGTACATTAAATTAAGAAAAAAAAACAGTGTGTGATTCTAAGCGCCTCATTGTGGAGCTCGGAATTTATATTATTGTCAGAATCAATGAAGGCGACGTTTATTAAATATAAATATGTATCTAACTGCTGTTCAATTAGGCATTACATGTGTTAATTTGTCTTTACTTTGTAATATCCACTTATAGCATGTGGATAGTTTAGATAACACTTCTATTACACGATGTTGTAAATAGCAAGTCAACTTTCAAAATTCTTCAGAGAACAAATCTTACTATAGAACCATATATGTGTACATGTAGTACATACATTTTATGAGTTCAAGTCGCTATTTAATATCAGGTGGCCTGCACTGTAATTATGTTATATATATTTTTTAAGTTAATTATTCTTTATTGTTGATTATATTTTTATAGGAAAGATGTGTCAACTACGGAAATACGATGGTTATAGCTGTCTATACAGCCGGATATCTGTAGAACTGTCGACGTCTCGGATGTTGTTGGGAAAACGATCGGTAAAATCGAATCACACGACCTGTCTGTCGTTTTTTCGGGCAATATTCGTCATAGCGGTTATTGAAAATGATAGCACGATACGTGTATCCGAAAACTATTGTTGTTTGATGGCCATAACGATATTTTCTTTACATTTACGATCCGCTTTGCCCATCCATAATCAAACCAGTAAGTTACGCACGGTTTCTTTCAAGTTCAATTCTCGACCAGGTGGTATTCCGTATAATGAGCTTAGATTTCTTTTCTGGCTCTAGTTGTTTTTGTACTTTATTTTATTTTTTACACACACGCACACAAATACACACACTCACACACATACTTCAATTAAAGTAAGAAAATAGTATAATTATTTTTTTATTTTTTGTAGTAACTTAAATTAAGGAAGAGCATAACGTAGCATCCTAGCACAGCTAAATGTTTACTTAAAAGGATGCCTCAATAGTAAGTTTATTATGTAATTTTATTTCGAGAAATAAACTGTTTCTATTTATATTCTATTTGTATCCATTGCACCTACGACACAGGAAATCCTAGTATAAGACAAATAATTAAGATTTAAAAAATGTAATTTATGTTATGTTTATTATTTGCAATCAGGACCCTTTATAAGTAACAAAACCGACATTACTAAAGCCGTAAAGCTTCCACAAATAAATGTATACGAATTCAGTAATCAAACCAATTCCCAATGACGAACATTCTCTCGTAAGATTCAATTTATATCTGTCTTCTGTATACCTGCATTTTCAGAGCATAATTCAATGTGTTTTCTCAATACCCTTAACTCTTAATACAGGATACAGATGGCGTTGTTTGCATTTAAAATTACTCTTAATTTTGTAAATTATTATTACCTTTTTACGCGGGCAAATCCATCGTGGATATCAGTCAGTCACGGGTACGAATGAGTTATACCTGACTTGTATCGGCTAAAATCCTATGGTATGGTTCTGAATACCCTTAGAACTATGTTTTTTTATATTTTTTCCAGTCCCGACGGCAAATTGTACTTACTTAATTACGTTGAAATTGATATAGATATTATGTATTTATGTACTTGTATGTATGTATCTATTCCCATGTTAAAATATCATAAATGCAAAACAGTTGGCCTAATTTGGTACTAATTATTTAGTTTGATATCATTTTAATAATGCAAGTGTAACGGGAATACATTATAGTGAGAAAAGTAGCAAACGAGCATGCAAATCACCTGATATTAAGTAGTCGCAGCCCATAGACATCCACGTACAACCACAAACACGACCGAAATCCTATTTGAGCTCGAACGTAGAT
>DWON01005388.1:0-14986 GCA_018251015.1 Phocides pigmalion okeechobee
ATAGAACAGAAGTTCTATTTAAGGATGGACGCGGATGCGTTCCTACTCTTGAGGACTAAGATAGTCGCCTCCAATAACGTGTACGTTATATTACGTAATCTATAGATTCGGCGATAATATCAGTTTAAATCGAATATCTACTTTAGTCTACGAATCAGGTGATTCATCACCACTCGTCACCCATTTCTTGCAATAACTCGTAATATTTACCCAATATTGTCTCACTACTGGAAAATGGTCTTCTTCTGGACTTAGAACGTGTAGCTATAGTCCATCACGTTGGCCAGATTGCAGATTATAGAATGCTGTTTTTTTATGTGAGAATGAGTAGCAAACGAGCATGCAAACCACTTGATATTAAGTAGTTGCAGCCCATAAACATCCACGTACAAGCGTAACCACGACCGAAATCCTATCTGAGCTCGAACGTAGATTTAGATTAATTAGAACGTAGATTACTTTAGAGGACTAACATGGTCGCCTCGCTTTAAAGTGTAGCCGGCAATCGCACTTCTCCTACCAAAACACAAGGAATGCTTTACAGCGGATTATGAGGGTGGCGATGGTATCTTTCCAGTTGAACTATAGTTCTCCCGTTATAGTTATATAGTTCTCTATAGAACTTATTCCCGCGATGGATAGCAAGCACAATTCTCTGCGTGAGATATGAACCATCCCTCTTGTCACCGGCAGCGTCGACCAAACAAATTGTAAATATATAATTATAAAAAAATTTACTAATTTTTTTGATACCGACAAAAAGTTTTTGGAATTAATGAAAACAAAAAATATGAACTTCAAGATTTGATATATAAGTGAAAACTAATCAAAAAGGTAAGTCTTATTGAAATTCACAAGCTTTTTAGAGCAGAAACTTTTACATCTAAAAACGTTTCGTTGGGCCACGAAACACGCTAAGTCTAAAGCGTTTGTTCACGCGAATCACTTCAGCCTTACTCTAAATTTTGAGTATAGTTAACACGTTCATGCGAACAGCGGTCAAATTATTTGGTGAAGCACAGCGTATTATAACCCTCCGTAAAGCAACATGTTCTTCATGTATTGTGTTTCGGTTGGGGACGTGTGGTTGCCGGATACACATTATTGGAGGCTCACCTTAGTCCTCAAGGGTAGGAACGCATTTATGTTCGTCCTCAGATAGGATTTTAGTCATATTTGTGATTTCACATGGATGTCTATGGGTTGCGACTATTAACCATCAGGTGGTTTGCATGTTCGTTTGCTACTCTACTACGTTTGTTTGATTTATATGAGAAATAAAAAAAAACTTATTATATATTTTGTTTATGACAATAATTCTAAAGTTATGCCTGAAACTCGCCCCTTCAGTGGCCCTTCAATAGAGGCACGAAAACGAATACATTTTCATTGGAAAAGATAAAAGGTGCAAAGTTTCTGGAACTTTGCTAACTGGCTAATCTAAGACTTCGCTCGAGCTTTTACACTGTCCGTGAGAATATCGTATCAATGCTTTGTATAGGTTTTTAGGATCAAACGAGTTTTTTTGTGGTTTTAATTATATACTTTTATTATTTCAGGTGACGTGGCCCATAACATATGTAACGTACAGACTAACATACATAATAAAAATAATTCTTATAACTTATAACTGGCACCCGCTTTTATATTCTTATTCGAATCTATACCCTCATCTACACATTTATTCTCACCCGTGTCTCTACCCGCACTCATACTCGCATCAATATTCACATACGCACTTGAAACTTTATGAAGAGCAGCAAACGAGCACGCAAACCACCTGATTTTAAGCAGTCGCAGCCCATAAACATCCACCTACAACTACAAACACGACCGAAATCCTATATGAGCTTGAACGTAGTTGCGTTACTACTCCTGAGGACTAAGATGGTAGCCTCGCTTCAAAGTTTAGCCGACAACCGCACCTCTCCAACCGAAACACAAGTAATGCTTTACGACGGATTATGAGGGAGGCAGTGGTACCTCCCCGATCGAACTTTAGTTCTCCCACCTTTAAAACCTTTGAAATCGCACACATATCTACATTCGTACTCATACCCTCACTCGCATTAACACTCACATCCGCACTCATAGCAGCTTCCACATCCACGATCGCACCTAAATGCATCCTTAATAGAACTGTCCATCCTTAAATAGAACTTCTGTTCTATTTGAGATTGGACGTGGTTGTCCATGGGCTGCAGTGACCACTCAACACCAGTTGGCCTGCATGCCCGTTTCTTACTCTTTCGCAATAAAAAAAGAAAAACAAAGATGAATAGTGATATAATCTTTAAATTAAATCCTGATAACAACAGATACGTCTTAGCAAAAAGCGTGGAAAAATAACCGCTACTATTAATTTTTTGAACACGGCTATATATTTTTAAATAAACAAGACTTATACATTAGAAGGAAACTAAAAACTTCAACAAAAACTAAATTACTCAAAAAGTTAATCGAAAATCAATCCAACCATCAAAGTTTATTAAAAAAAATTAAATGATCAAATGAATTTGTATGCATCGTCCGGAGCTACCTCCGCCACACAAATTTTGTAGCTATTTTTGCCTTTTAGTGGAAAAGTATGGTCGCCGACTCATATGTAGGTCATCTTATATATAGCTTAATATGACATGACTTGTATATAGCTCGATTGTTACAAATAAGGCAGATTTGACATGTGATAAAACAGAAGTTGACACAGTTAGAACCACTGCAATCATAATCCACCGTAAAGCATTTCATGCTTCGGTTGGTGAAGCGCGGTCGCTAGCTACACTTACAAAGGAGGCGACCATCTCAGTCCTCAGGAGTAGCAACGCATCTATGACGACATGCAGAACTTGTCGTGCTTGAAGTTGGACGTTGATGTTCATTGATTGCAAAGACCAATTAACAATTTGAGAGGACTTTCATGCTCGTTTGCTACTTAAATAAAAATTAAAAGGTGACAGGCAGCTTGCTATATAACGGATAATCACGATTAACGCTTTTTACTTGCCCACACATTTTGAATCAATTGCTTGCATGATTCGAAATACCCATTATTCATTTATTTAGATATACCATCGACTTATCACTATACATTGGTAATTAGTTTAACAATTAGTTTGGTTCAGTGTGAATCGCCATTATAGGTATATACAACATTCATATTTTTTTACGAAGGGCAAAAAATACTTCCGTACTTACATTTTAACGTTTTTCTGCGTGTGTTTTTAATATAAAGCCTACGTACACTTACATAATTGGACCAATATTTATGTCCGTAAACCTAAAAAGGAACACGATCAGTATAAATCGTTCAATATGGCAATTTATTTAAAGGAATTGGCGACAACGAGGTGAACAGCTTAATTAAATACAGTTTAGAGGGCAACCGATATAAAACTAGCTACAAAACACTGAATACCTTCGGAATCCCGGAAAGGAAACTTTTTATGTAAAAAGGGCAAAAAAACAAACATGCGCATAGTACGTTTAAAAACAAGGCGACAAACATGGTCTTTATAAGCAGCAAAACATTGACTACAGACAGAACAGCAGACCTGTTTGAGATTGTATATAGATGTCCATGGGCTATAGCGACTACTTAACATTAAGTGTCTTGTACAGTCGTTTGCTATTCTACTATCTCTCTATAGTAGTATAGTTCTAAGTCTTAAAGATCTACAGCTTCAAATTTGACTCAGATTGCAAAAGTCGCGAATGAGTTAGAAGAACCATTCGTTCGTTCAGTGCACTGGAACGACTTAATCCATTCGGAGGTGGCGAGAAACTTCGTTCATTCATCCAAAGTTGTGAAGATTAGAACTAGCTTTCTGATCTAATAGAGTAAGCTGTTGAATAGAATTTACGTTATCATAAATTCTAAGTGCTAGTGATTACGGATTGCAGCTTATCATTACAACGGCTTCGATCAATTACAATGCTTTTGTTGTAAAAGTGGATTTACTCGTATAGAAAATCAAATAATATAACACCAAATTCTTCTAACTACCGCAGAGTAAAAAAATAAAGTTATCATTTCAATCTATTGTAAATAAATACTATATCATTTTATCGCCAAACTATTTTCCATAAAAATGATTATTCTTTTGTTAGTTAGTCACGTAAACTAAATATGGGGCATTATTAATAAACAGTATGAAATGGTGCTCAAATTCATAAATTATGTGTATTAGTTATATTACGGTTGTTGGCTACACTTGGACACGAAACGGCCATCTTAGTCAGGGCTAGCAACACATCTACTCAGATGACACTTCGGTAACCTTTAAAGTTGTATGTGGATGTCCATGGACTGCAGCGTCTACTTCATTGTACTCGTAATGTAAATAAAATATCCATCTATCCATCCAATCACCCATCAAGCTTTGTGTTCGCTGCTAAACATAGGCTTCCCCCAGATGGCGCCACTGAGACCGGTTCTGTGCCCTTTGAACCCTATCCTTATCACGTCGCCGGTCCACCTGGTTGGAGGACGCCCTGTGCTCCATTAGTCGCGGTAAAGTAAAATACAGAGCTTCAAAATGGTGCACTGTGTAATGGAGCTTAAACGAATGAATTTTACGTAAATTATTTCGTGAAAATCCAAAAGTTTCGAGTTGCAAGAGAAAGTAGGATTCACAGTCGACTTCTGACTAGTTGTTTGTTCAAACAGATTCACATCAACCCAAAGTGGTAGTTAGCTAGTTACGTCTCGTGAGACGAAAACCTTGAGTGGAAACTTTAAATTCGCCTGAAGTGTAAATAAAGTTCAACTTTAACAGAAAAGCCGGGACGAGAAAGTTACTTCGGACGCATTGAGGTTTCTTCGTCTAATTTGTACTTTGCTCTCAGAGTATCGCGTTCTGCGGTTTTGATAGTGACAAGTTACACAGGTTTAAACGTACGTCTAAATATACTTAAATGTGTACAAAGGAAAACAATTTAGGTACACCTAAGAAATAAGGTAAACATTTATTGATGAAAACAACAACTCTATTCTATATTTATTTATAAAAAGGTAAGGTAATTATTAGACCCAGTAACACGTCTAAATGTACGTCTAAATATACTTGAATGTATACAAGTGAAAACAACTTAGATGAATGATAAATAAGGTAAAAATTTCTTCGTAATCGTAGGAAAGCAACAATCTATATTCAAAGTATAAAAAAAGATAAAGTGATTGACAGACCCAGAAACAGGACCAAATGTACGTCTTAATTTACTTGAATATGAACAAATAAAATCTATGTACCCTACGTCTAGTTCTTTTTTTATTTGGTTTCCATATCTATTATTTTCTTTTTGTTTGTTTGAGAGAAAAGTGTTGTCCTTGTAGCGCGGGACCAGAATACCGCTACGGTATCTCCTGCCTGTCGTAAGAGGCGACTAAAAGGAGAGAAGAAAGAGATTTGGTACCTGGACCTTTCGTTGGAAATGGTTCAGGTGCCTCGAACGTCTGCATGGAGCTATTACTACTTACTACCACGCAGTTCATTTATTGTCCCTTATTATTTGTCCCTAGAAGATTATAACTGAACGAATTTAATAATACAAAATTTATTAGCAACCGGTTACATATTTACTATTTATATTCTTAAAAGTAAAAATTGTTTCACATTACATTCATTAATTATACCTTTTAATTGTAAAAACAAGCTCTGAATTTGTAGCAATTAGGCTTCTTCCGCTTATTCTGAAGTTTAAAGTAATTAAGATGATTAACGAGAAATAGGAATGGACACTTGCATATATTCATATAAGTTCCCTCGTGGAAATTACCGAAGGTAAATAAAAATACAAATTCATACACTCCACAAATTTGCTTCCAAGAGCGAAAATTCTATTTATTTGTTGCTCTTCTGAGTGCTACAAAACTTGGTCTTTCCTCCAGGGGTTGTTTGATTGACTGATCGGAAGCGGAAGATTGGTTGTCAGTTACGGATTTCAACGTTTTTCCGTAAACAACCTTTACGGTATATATATGAAATTAATGTGTACGTCTGTACTTTAAAGTAAGCAACTTTTCCAAGCTCAGATATATTAAGTCTCAGGCAACCAGTTTTTAGAATCTTTTCAGGATTTTTTACCCAAAAGTATCCTATTACTAGCCCCGTGTACGGAGTACTACAGGGTAAAAACAGATTTTTCCGTAATCTTTCATTATTCTCTTTTACGCTATATTAAGAACCTATTTAAAAAATTCAGAATTATAACTTCAGCTGTTTCTGCTGTGCGTTCTGTGGGTCAATCAGTCTCCTAACTATTCTTCTCTTCTTCTACTGTACTTCTTTCTGTTATACTTCTCTTTTCTTTTTCCTTTCACCATACAAAATTAGACTCCAATTTTATTTACTTACGTGTATATATGTAACGATTTTGTTTACTTTATTCGATATTGCTATGGCGAAGTCCAAGGGATTTATTCTGATTGATGGATCGGTAACGAAAGATTGAGTATTCGTTTCCCAGCATACGGCTTCGTTTAAGGGATTTCAGAAACGTACTTTTAATCTTCTAAGTAACTGATCATTTACAATCGTTGATTTTCGTTTAAGAAAATGTTGGTATTTTTATAAAAGATGTCTTAACAGACTTATAAAAATGAGTAGTTATAATTTTGCGGGAATGTTTTTTTATGTATATTCAAAGATAATTCTTTAATCCGTCAATCGATTTTTATCATTCTTCATTTTATTTGAAACGATAAGTTTTATATTTGGCATGTGTGAGTGGAATATGTGTGTGACTTTGCGTGTGGCATGTGTGTGTGGCACATGTGTGTGACATGTGTGTGTGGTAAAATTCTAATAATAGTACTAATAAGAAAGTTATCTTCAATAAGTTTTTTTTAATTGTCGATTTGGATGCTTCTTACGACACTGCGGGAGTTACATCATATTTATTTTATCAAGATCTGATGATGGAATTAATGAGATAATAAGTGACCTAATTAATTTTTACGTATTTATAGTTCAATATTAGTTGAAAGCTTTTGGGTAACAGTGACAATACAACTTACGACAATCTGTGACGTCACAAGTTACCTTTGGGTTTCCCAGGACGAGGGTTTTACAAGTAGGAGAACTACTAGTTCGACCGGGCAGGTACCACCGCCACCGTCATAATCTGCTGTAAAGCATTACTTGTGTTTCGGTTGGAGAAGTGCGGTTTCCGGCTACACTTTGAAGCGAGGCGATCATCTTAGTCCACAGGAGTAGCAACGTATTTACGTTCGAGCTCAGATAGGATTTCAGTCATTTTTGTAATTTTACGTGGATCTCTATGGGCTGCACCTACTTAGCATCAGGTGGTTGCATGCTCGTTTGCTACTTTTCTCACAAAAAACACACTCGAAGGAAATTTGGATATACTATTTTTTTTTTGAAATAATAAGAGCCCCTTCTGCTTAAGCAAAGCTGCGTACAAAGGTTAGTGGAGTAATAAAATATGAAATCATATACATATATATGATGTTGACTTTGGAGTCGTCGATATCGTGCTGATAATAACTGAATATGTGGGACCATGTGTTATCAAGCGTTCAACTGATAAGATAATAAAATATAGTATTTATATTAAACGCTGTTCTGTTCCAAAGAGCTCCATAATGTTTTTAACACGCTTTTATTAGCTTTGGTTGTATGTATGTATGTAACGGAATATTTGAGCATCATTTCCGTCAATTTCCAGGTGTCCGATTAATTTGAAACTTTGCACACGTATCAATAATCGATGACAATGCAATAATATGAAAAAAAAATTAAAAATAAATAATAGTTAAAAAAACTAGGGCGATTTTTCAGTGATCTATTGACACTATGCACCCCACCCTTTTTTTACATTCCAATATTTTTCTTATTTATACTTTTTTTAGTTGGATATTTTTATACAAGAGTGTTTTATAGTTTCTTAAACTTTTTTTTATTTAACATCGCCGTACATGAGTACGATAAATTTGAGATGAGTCCAGGATTCAAACTCTCAACCCGTGTAAAAGGCCTGAATTTTACCGGCAGAGTTTAACACTTTTCCTGCGGGATATACAACTGCTCTATATTGGTATAACGCGCGTGCGACTTGTACACACCTGTTGTGTACATACAAGTTGGAACTGATTACGGGCAAACACATCATTATCTCAGTATTTATATCAGCGCTACAAGATTGCGGGCGGATACAACATCTGTGTATTCGTAGATGCTACACGGATACTAAAAAACATTTCAGTGAAATTTCGGCGCATCTACAGTCTTTAGAGAAAACAGCTCCAGTTTAGTGCCGCCTTCCGCAACGCCGACTCTATATCAGATATGAGTGTATGAAAGTAATAAATAAATTGTAACTACGATGTCGACAGGCTGCATCAAATACGTCAGGTGGTTTGAGTGCTCGTTTACTCTCCACATGAAGAAAAAGTAAAGTTTCTCGAATCACATGCGAAAGTATATTTAAGTTCTATAATTGTTATATAATATAATAAGAGTAAATGTCTCTAGTGTTAAAGTTTAAGAGTAACTTGCAAAACTCTGAGATATTGTCATCGTCCATATTTAATATTATATATGTGAATGTAAGTTTGTTTGTTACGCCGTCACGTCAATACTACTCAACCGATTATCATGAAACTTTGTACATATATTCTTAGAGGTATTAGAAGGGCTATAGCATACTTTTTATTAAAAAAAATATTTGTTTTCAAAAAAATATTTTACCAGACATGATTGTTTGTTAAAAAAATTGAAATTGTCAAAGCCTTCAAATTAATCTTTTATTGACTATAGCTTCAGCTGTCGGTATATTCCATGTTATTCTGTTGTGTCACTTATAAGCAATACTAAAAGTATAAAAAAAATGAGGTTAGGTACCAATTTCTTGTTTAAGTTATTACTCGCTGCAATGATCTTTGACATTTATTTAAGGGGACGCGAGCCAAACCGCGGGTAAAAACTAGTAGTTATACAATTAATATCTTGTACTAGTCAACAATATCTGCATTTTAATTTAGAACTATCTACTGCCTTCGTTCTTACTTCGTTCACTTGGACTTAAATCTTCGGGTTGTTCTAGATTTTCTAAAAGCACAATTGTGTTATTTACTCTCATCTGCAACATTTGAATTGACAAACTTTTTATTTACAACCAATTGAAATCAAACAAACGATAATTAAGTGACACTAACTGCAATTCGTAAGTGAAAACCGTACCGAAATCGGCTTAGGCGTTTCTAACATTAGTGCGCACAAATGCACAGACAAACATTGATATAGAAAAACATAAATAAATGTATGTCGAATTTCCTCTACTGGACAAGCGATGGCGCCACACGTATCCTGAATCATGCTATTGAAGTATTCTAAATATCTTGCATATATACAAAATTTCCAAATGTCGGAGCACGGCCGCTCCCCAGGCCACAAGAACTCGCCTGGAGGGAGATCTCCTTTTGCCAAAAGTACATTAATAAAGGCTCTTAATAACAGTTTTTTTCTCATACATCTGTCATGTACAGATAGCGATCATCTACAATTTTATTATTTGTACAGATAGATGAAATAACCTTCATTTTATGAGCTCAAAATTCAAAATGTCAATGTTAGTAGCAAAAACTTTACTATTACTACGAGTGTGGCCTCGATTATTGAATTAATTCACACCTAAAAGCGCTTATTGTTCACCATTCACCTCGCGGTTTAACGATAAGTGCGATTTTGTTATTTTAAGACTATTTTGAATCGCCGGGCAGATGCTGCGAGACAAGCCAAGCCGCGCAAATATATTGCACTTAGCCGTAACTAACATGTTTGTTCCGCTTGGATTTGAAGCCTTTGGTCCGTGGGGACCGAATATCAATGAAATGCAAACAATTCGTCCTACGTTTGACGACGCTGGTGACAAGATGGCTCGTTCATATCTCACGCAGATAATTGCAATCGCTCAAATTGCAAAAGCTTGGAAATGCGGCCAGCTTCTTGGCATTGTGCCGCATGGACACGGATTCCATTAATTAATTTTATGTTAGTTAAGGAGTAAGCTGAATGACAGTACCAGAGATTGACGCACAGTCGAAACCACAGAACGCAGAAACTTGAAATTGTACTGGTAGGTTCTTTAAATAGGATAAGTGAGCACTAAGAAAAATACTCCATCTATAAGGTGATAAAGTAGGGATTAAAATATTGTACTAAATTTGGTAATATCGACTTCTTCGTGAGCAGAAGTAAAACTTAGTTTTAAATCAGTTAACAAATTATCCATAAGAGACTATTCTTATTTTCTGTTAAGTCCGCAGTTACATATAGTTACTTGTATGCGAAATAAACCGAATCACGTCTTTATATCTGTACTAGTCACCCGTTTAAGCTTTGCACGGACATCAGGGAATATATTCAGAACTTAATTGGTTCACGCAGAGTACGCCTCTAAATCTCATAGTGTGTATGATTTTTTCCGACATGTTCAGTAATCATCATCATACTTTAGTCAATTTTCATAAAACCTTAATGTATTATGCATCTTACCCTTCCTTAGGAACCCCTCCATCTATTAGTGATAACCTTTTGATAATCTGTTCTGTACTATTTAAGTTTGTTGCGTTCATACAGACAGAAAGTCAGACGCGGGTACGTTGTTTTATATATATTTTTTTATGTGAGTAGAGTAGCAAACGAGCATGCAAACCACCTGATGTTCAGTAGTCGCAGCCCATAGACATCCACGTACAACCACAAACACGACTAAAATCCTATCTGAACTCGAACGTAGATACGTTGCTACTCCTGAGGACTAAGATGGTCGCCTCGCTTCAAAGTTCAGCCGACAACCGCACCTCTCCAACCGAAGCACAAGTAATGCTTTACGGCGGATTATGAGGATGGCGTTTTTTGTTATTGTACGAGGTTGTTCAAGTTCTCCCACTTTCAAAATAATAATATGTAGTAACAATAATCAGATTCTAACCTTCGTCTTTAAATGGCAAGACCGTACAAACTAGATATCTACTCCGTCCCACATAGTAAATCCTTGATAAAATCACTAATCGTACAAATCTCGTTTGTAAGGCGATAGCTTTATACGTAATGCAGTTATGAATCAGCGGAGATGTAGATAGACTGAGATTCGTATTACGTAGATAATATCTCAAATTGAAACAAAATAAAGTAATTACACGTATTCTCCTTATTACAATTACATTTTGGCAGTCTAAATAGGAAACATGTTAGGGACAGTTCCACGGGGGAGGTACCACCGCCATACCAATACCCAGTTGTAACGTGAAGCATTTCTTGGGTTTCTTCGGAAAGATATGGTTGCCAGCTACAATTGTGAACGAGGCGACCATCTTAGTCCCCAGGAGTAAGAAGAATATACTAAAGACTTGACATAGGACGACGGTCCTCTTTGAAGTTAACCTTTGACTGCGGTGCTCATATCGATCATCAATTATCATCATCATCGATTAGATCATCGATTAGATCGAATCATCGTTGCGGGAGGCGGCACTAAGCTGAAGCATAGTTCTCTAGTCTGAAGACGCGCCGACAATTCACTGAAATATTGTATTTTTTAGCATCTGTGTATTCGTAGATAATAGCGTAATGTCCGCCCCCAGTCGTGTAGCCCCGACGTGAACAGCACTTTCGCGGGCCCGTAATCCGTACAGATTTGTACGTACAACACAGGTGTGTACAAGCTACAAGCACGTTGCGCCGCGCAATACACAGCAGTTTTGTACGCGGCAGGGAAAGTGTTAAAAAACGCTTGAAGTGAAATAAATATATAATCTGCAGCAACTTAATGACAAAGCCTCTAAATTATCATTTTAACAGGTAAAAGTGCAGTTCGACCGGGGAGGTACCACCGCAGTTCGCATAATCCGCCGACAAGTAGCAATTATGTTTCGGTTGATACTTGCACGGTGTGCATGGTCGTTTGCTCTTTCGCGTGAAGTAAAATGATGACTTAAAGGCAACCATAAGTGACGATATTTATAGTAATAACTAGTGGTCGGCCTTCATTTAATTTACTAGTCATGGTCAATAAACCAAACACAAATTAGGTAAATAAGTCGTGTACAGTATTTACATATATTTACATTCACGGAACATCTGCAATTAATATGAGATTTAAAATTGATAAAGAGTTAGCTGGAAAGTTTACCAAGAGCTTTAAAAATTGATAAATGCATTGATTTTGATGTCCTCTTACTGAATTTCAACTTTGCTAACTTAACTTTCAGGCGCCCGCGGCGCCATATTGGAACAACGACGCTTAAAATCTTTTCCATTTTTAAAAATTTTTCGATTTTTATGTAAATCACAAGTAGTGCCAAGCTCAGTGCGTAAAGATACAATTAGTGTTGTGTGTATATGGAAGGCAAAAAAAAAACGAACTAGACGTAAGGTAGATAGATTAATCTATCACTAGCACTTGTCAACAGTTTCCCCCCGCCACCGCATTTTCACTGTGACCACGAGCCATGCAACTGGTTCGAAATATCGGCAATTAAAAAGTGTTAATCGTGAGTATCCGTTAAAGGTAGTTTTTCGATAATATCTCCATTACGTCTCCTTTCAGACAGGACTTTGGATGTCCATAGACTATAGACCACTTAAAGCCACTGGCATGTTGGTCATTTTCCACAAAAAATAAACATAATTGTCTATGTTATAATCAACAATGTTAACTTAATTTGAAACATTGCATTTTATGCATATGCAAATAAATACTTAGTATAACAATGAACTTGTTATCGAGGCCAAATGTCTCATTACTAAAATGCTTCAAATGACTTCACACTTTACGACAAATGCAATTAAGTTTAATTTACTTTGAATACAATACCGCAACGTCGACTCGTGCTGCCTGTGTTATGAGGCGCACAAACAAATTTGAACTCTTCACTTTGTGCATAAAGTCTATATTTCTTTAACAAGAGTCGTGAAAGGGAAACAATTTTGTTATGTCAGCAAATTATTAATATAATGTCCGACGCTCAAATAGAAAAGAAAGTTATTGCGTTGATGCAAATTAACGCACGTCTGCATTTATCGACAGAATAAAAGGAAAAATTAAGACAATACATTCGTATAGTAAAAGGCAAACTGGTCATCTATTGGAAAGCAGTTACAATCGCACGTAGACATTTGCAATATCATATAAAAATCAAAACAGTTTTATTCAAAGTACATTTTTGCCGAGGGTTTTTGATTATTATTGATTGTACTATCGACGTTTTAGGTATGTTTTGTTGTGTGTTGACTGATGGAGGTAGCATTTTGGGTAGGGCCCTATAGGGAGGGCCTATACGGTGGGCCGATGCCTGTCAGAGTCGCCATAGTTGTCGATTTGGGGTCCCGCGATCTCCGAAACGTAAGGAATGGGCAGGAACAGGGTGTGGTTTTAGTCAGTAAAAATCTGACATATCCTTTCCTCCTGGCCCTAAGTACGGGGAATCATTTAATGATTTCGATATCCAGAAAAAAGGTGTTTTCTTTTAGAGAACAGGCAATGAAACAAACAGGCGCTGCTATTCCGTCGCCGACTTGGATGGAGAAGTCGCTACCACTTCTTTGAAGGGTCCTACGTCATACCGTTCAGAAAATACATTCAGATGACGTACATGGTACAAAAAAGTAGGCGCAAACCGAACTGTGGAGGACCGTCACGAAACATTTCATACGAATGAAATCTCAACCTCCCACAAGTGAATGGAGAAAGGGTGACGTAGTAACCCGCACAAATAGTCTCCCAGAGCCATCAATTGTAAAGCCGCTAGAATACGCAGAAGTATATGTTCCTCCATATATTTACTTTCCTAGCGCCGTACAACATCGCTGTGTATTAGTTGCTGTAACGCGCATGTGGCTTGTACACACATGTTGTGTACAAATCTGTATAGATTACGGGCGAACACAGGTGCCGTGTTTACGTCGGCGTTACAATACTGCGGGCACACATTACTACTGTATATTGTAGATGTTACACGGATGCTAAAGAATACAATATTTCAATGAATTGTCATTTTCAGTCTAAAGAGTACAGCTCCAGTTTATTTCCGCCCACCGCAACGTTGACTCAATGTAACATATGTATAAACGCCGAAGTCAATGTTAAGTCTTCTAACAAATCGTCCTTGAGTTGTTATTCGCCCGAATCGCACGTTTCTGTACAGTTATGTTTAGATTGATGATACCTCACACATGAAATCATTTAATACAAGGGTACATACATCACGTTTAGCTCTCAACGGTTTTATACATAAAGTAGCGACCCGGCACTGCCTGCTCGCATGCTAGTTACAAAAACAAACAATTAGAAACATCTATTTCGAATGAAGAATGAATTACGATATTAAATGTACTATTTAATTTCTCGCCCAATTTACAAAAACTTAACTAATTATGCACCGAAACCTTCTTCAGAACCACTTTGTGTTGAAAACTGTGAGAAAATCCATCCAGTACTTTTCGAGTTTATCATGAACAGACACGATGGGGAACTTTGTTTTATTATAAAGATTAGCGATCAATAAATAATATTTTTTACTAAGAAACGAACAACAAATAATGCAACTCCTGTTTTCTACCGTTACGGATGCTAATTTCTTATATATATATATATATATTTATTTCTATATTCATAGATAGGTACTTATTAAACATAAATCCCATACAAAGTAAAAATCCTTGAATTCTCTTAAAGGTTGTCCCATCAAATTTTATTGGGACTAAACGGAAAGGAAAACAGTTCAAGTGAAAAAAATCCAAATCGATTAAAAAATGACAGAATTTTAACAAACATAAAATCCTTCCTCCTTTTATTAAGACGATGGAAATACCAAGCGCGTGCGAATAACTTATACGACAAAAAAAAAAATTTGAATAAACTTAATATATGATACCCAAAAAATACGTTGTCATCTTTTCCTACGTGCCGTAAAAAAACGGATTCCCGATTTTTCCCTTACGATATGCACTATTCCAGAGTTAGC
>DWON01005389.1:0-14986 GCA_018251015.1 Phocides pigmalion okeechobee
CGTGGATGTTTATGGGCTGCGACTACTTAACATCAGGTGGTTTGCATGCTCGTTTGCTACTCTTCTTACATAAAAAAATCATCATCATCATCGACAAATGGTCGTTATACGTTGTTGAAAGATCGACATCGACATATAGCTAAAATAGTTCAGAAAGATACGTTAGCCACAAATCCATATTTTCATTGCGAGTATTGGAGCACGGTCGAGAAAGCGTCAGATTTCGATCCATTTTGAGAAGTGAACGTGCTTAGCAGTAGGAGATAAAAAATGGTTCCAAAGACTATACAAAATATCGTATTGCCTCGGTTGTGATAGCAAATACTACCCATCTTCTTTTGAATCTCAAAGAAGATGGATAGCATCTGCTACCACAACTACGAGTAAGATGGGTATTAGTGTCTACTTACGAAGTCTTGTATGAATATGCTGCTTTCACTGATATACTCAACCAAAAGCGAGGTCTAAAGAAACGCAAATTCAATTGATTTATTCCATTATAAGCTACATACATACACTTAAGGAGTGTCAAAGATACAATATTAAATCAGTACATCGGCTTTAAGCACTCTGTTGGCTAAAGTTGACCAAAACAATAAAAACTACGGAAAAAAGCTACCGGCAATCTTTTTAAATCCCTCATTCATAGCATATACACCATTATAACTAAGAAAGATAGTGAGCACACGAGACGGCTAAACGTCTGTCAGAATCCCTTCACTGTCATCTGCACACAATTTTACATAAATATAATTATTGCATGAGAAATAGACATAGTCCGGTGAGATTGCCTCGTTTCTAGGAGTATTTTATTCATCAGTCGATTTACAGGGTTTCTACAATTCAATAATTGTGGATTGAGGGTACTTGACACTTAAAAGCGAAATGGTCATTTTAGTCCTCAGAAGTAACAATACATTGCACGCTTAATAGGTCAGCCATTAGTAGATAGGTCAGAATTGAGTTACGTACAGATACAGGCTTCTGTTAGCGCCATCTACAGTCTACCGTTCGAATTAAATTGAAATTAAGCATTACTACCGCCCCAGCGATATATCAGTTTTAATTTTATATATCAACAAGTAGGATAAATTCTCATAGCAAGATCTTTAGCGATTTCCCAACAATCGTTTTTTTTGAGTCAGTATTCCATACAACAATAGAATATCAAGATTATTTGAGGCTGTATGTGAGTCTGGGCTGCAGCGACTTAACATATACATATATTGTTTTCTGGTTGTAGATTCTGCCTAGTTTGGGGTCAGATGGTCATTTATGGGTTGTCTCAATATATTTATTTGCTGTTCTTTTTTCTTTTATAAGTTGAAGTAGCAAACGAGCGTGTACTCCACTCTATGATAAGTGATATATCGACATATCCAATATAAGTCGGTTGGTTTTTTTCCTCTTCCAACATGAATATTAAATAAAATAATTTAACATTTATAATTATTATTTGGTAAATTTTCCCTTCAGGTCAACAATTAGTTAAGAACAAACATTTCTTTTTGTATAGCCGAATTATGCTAACGAGGATAACGAATTAGATTATATTAGAGGATCTAAGGTTTTGTTGTAGATAATATTATTTGTATACAAATTGATCATTGTAATCTCAATAAATTATAATTTGGGTTACTTTAGCTGACTTTACACAGGACTTTAATTCTTCATAGGTTTGATTTCAAATATCCATACGTGATGATCCCATAACGGGTGGACTCTATGTTAATTTACTCCTTCTTAATTTGAATAAAACACATATTAAAGGTGGGAGAACTATAGTTTGACTGGGGAAGTACCACTGCCGCTCTCATAATCCGCCGTAAAGTATTGCTTGGGTTTCGGTTAAAGAGATGAAGTTGCTGGCTTCACTTTGAAGCAAGGCGACCATCTTAGTCCTAAGGAGTAGCAACGCATCTATTCGAGCTCAGATAGGATTTCAGTCATATTTGTGATTGTGTGTGGATATCTACGGGCTGCGCCTACTTACCATCGGGTGGTTTGCATGCTCGTTTGCTGCTCTTCTCACGTGTAAAAAAAATGTTAGTCTTTAAAAATAGCTAAGCATAGCTAGTAATTGAGTGACAAACAATAAATGCATTTACATTTGCTGCTTCCATTTATAAAAAAAAAAAAAGGCGAACCTATACATGAACATTTAACTCCAAACTAGTCAGAATGTACGACCTGAAAACAACAGATTAGCATATTAACATATACATACCGGCACAATAGACTCTCGTATTAATTATGAAAATATTTCGCCTTGGATTACAATCTGCAAACTCCAGCTTAACAATCAGTCGCTAACCACTACACCAAGGTGCCAGAGAAAATAAACAATTTCGCGGGAAATATTATTTGATTATCTTTTCATATTAGTTCAATATGAAATAAAAGCTTTAGACTGATTTGAAAGTAAACAATAACAAATCCAATGTACTGGCCGCGAAGAATTGCGGTTTCGTTTTATAAAGAGATTCCACGTTTGATGATTTTATTTTTATTTCAAGAGAGCGGCAAACGTACATGTTTTCTTCCTGATATTATTAAATCTGCAGCTTATCGACAAAAAGTTCGATATTTTTTTGAAAAAGAACAAATACTTTTTTGATTAAAATCAGTAATAACTTTGCATGTAGTTGCTCGTACCACAAAAATATTTGTTTAAATATGGTTAGAAAATTGAAATGTTCCCCTTCAAATTTGGAACTCAGGTCGTGTTCAGGTACTATTAGTCGAACCATAATATTATTTGTTTGCAAGCGTATCGTTCCAAAATTGAAATATTCAATTTCAAATTTGGAACTTACACCGTCTTGTACCGAACCATGCGCACTCCCGTTTTGTCCCACACAGGAGACGCGCTCGACTCCAGTCTATTTTGTGAGACTTGCCGCGTGGTCGCCTCTTACTCGCAGAATGATCACAACTTTAAACGTTGCGTTCCAACACGGCGTTTCAAATATTGAAATTCGAATATATTCGTATTTGATTTAAATATGCATTCCTTTTTAAGCAACAAATTTGTTTGAAAAAAGTTTGTAAACTATTAGTGAAGTTTTGTGCGAGTTTTATCGTGGTGTAAGTTTCTTTGACTGTTTACGAGTCAGTTATTAAGACTTTGATCTCTATAGTTATTATTTCCTAAAAGATTTACTTTGGCAAGGTGCGATAAGTAATAAACTTTCGATGATTTATGACGCCGGCGCGTCGTTGTGGAAAATTTTAATCTGTCGTTGATGCGGCTTTAGGTAAGTGGAAAGTCAAATAATATTCATTGTTTCCGCATTTGTATTGTCATAAAAATGTGTGGTGCTTTTTTATAAGCTTATTTATACGCGTTATTGAATTATTCGGGAATTTATAAGGCTATATAATATAATTTATCTCGACAGCTAACAAACAACATTATAAAGCCCTGATAAATGAAAACGCAAACATAGATTAGTTGACTGCAACCCATTTTATGGAAACTGGTGTTTTCGTAAGAGTGACCGATATTTGAAGTATTGTAAAGGTAACTTTCGAAATAACGAACAATTTAAAATTTATTTTTAAATATTTGAATTTTCGAATTACGAATTCGACATATTCATTTAATTTTCAATTACTTCATTATATATATTTTTAATTAAAATATGTTTATAATAAAATTTTTGTTAGTACATTGTAGGGTACTTTAGGAGTATTTAGGAAAATTAGGTGTGCGAAATATTTACCTACAGACCCAAATGTTTTGCGTAAGTAAGTAGTCCCTAATCAGCTGTTATCATGGCACCCCATTACGTTGGAAAATCAGTAAACATTAAAAAAATTAGGTCAACGAGTTAATGCGGATGCCTTCGGAAGCCGTCGCTCAAATTAATATTACTCGTCGGCTGTACCTCTTTGATACTGTACATATAAATACGTCATTAAATATAAAAATAAAAAATCTTCACCATTATTATGTAGGAAGAGTAACAAACGAGTAACTAGTATGATGTTGAATAGTTTCTGTAGTCCATAGACATCTACGTGCAACCTCACACAGGGCTGAAGTCTGATTTGTAAACGTGCGTAGTTACGGTGCTACTCTTGAGAACTAAGATGGTCGCCTCGTCGATTGATAGCGGCTACACATTTCTACAACAGAAAGACAAAAGTTGTTTCACGACGGATTATGAGGGCTGCGGTGGTACCTCCCCGGTTCGAAAATTCTAAATCCTGTGAAATTTTAGCCTAGTGGCAATAATTTGGTCTACAAAGGGAGATGGTGTTTTCCAATCCCTGCTATATACATATGTATATCTGGTTTTACAAACTAATTGCATCGATATTAACTATCATTATCATTATCATTAACGGTGAAGGAAAATGTTGTAAGGAATCTACATGCTTGAGAGTTCTCCATCAACTTATCAAAGGTATGTAAAGGCTATCTGTATACATTTAGCTACTAGCGTGGTAAATCATGGACTAAGTCTTCTCATCCTAGCCAGAGATTTAAGACCAGTGGTGAGACATTAATGAATTGATGACCTTATAATATTCATATTGTACCATAATAAAAAAATATACCACTATTTTATAATTTATACCACTCTTAAAAAAGTAAAAAATACGTGTTTTCTCTTTGAACGCGCTTATGTCGGGAACTAGCAACTATTAAAAATAATGTATAGTGCTATTATATAATTTATACCACTATTTACAAAGTAAGAAAATGGGTGTTATTTGTTTGTTTGAACGCGCTTATCTCGGGAAATAGCGTTCAAATTTTATAAAATTTTAATGAATATTATAGAGCGTTTACTATAGAAGGTTTTAGGGTATGTAATATTACGTTAATCCTTTGTAAAGGGGTAACGCAACGGGGTATACCTAGTATATAATACCGCAATCTAATTCAACTTACTAGTTGGCGACACTATAAATTAGACAAATGTTAACACCTGTTATTAATGGTACGTATTTTATCCGCTTAATGGTAGTTTGAAACAATACATTTACGAATTAGATCGTTTAACAACACATCAACGCTAAAATTATTTTATTGTTCCACAAACATATAAATTTTATACGAACTATGTGACGTTTATGGGAAGATTGTGATAAATTTGTTTATCCTGCAAAAGAGCATTTTAAACACTTATTATAATTATCTTAAGCGATTTTTAGAAAATACGCATAGGAACATTTGCATACAAATAATTTACTTCATAGATTATATATAGGTGGTAGACCATAAAGTTCGACTAGGGAGGTACCACCGCCTTTACTATTTTTTTATTTTATTACTTGTGTTTCGGTTGGAAAAATGCGGTTGCCGGTTACGCTTTGAAGTGACGCGACCATCTTTGTCCTCAGGAGTAGCAACGCATCTACGTTGAACGCAGATAGGATTTCGGTCGTGTTTGTGATTGTACGTGGATGTCTATGGGCTGCGACTACTTAACATCAGGTGGTTTGTATCGTTTGTTACTCTTCTCGCACTAAAAAAACAAGAGTAATAATTGAAATTGATTACGGATTCATCATTACCATTGAGGGTTAAGATCATACATATAAATGAGATGACAAGTACTCCTTTTCAACGATTAGTAAGAATTGCTTCACGCTAGATAGCTATGGCGGTGGTAACTTCTCAGTCCAATCATATGGATTCTAACATATTTTAAAATGCTCAATTAAACAAAAGATTCTTGCAATTGCAAATGTAATGCAAAAAATGCAAATAAAGATTAGAAGTTACGAATAGATTTATGTAAATTGGATGTTAGAACAATAAAAATGAGACTGAATTTAAAAATGACATGAAAACGAGAGAAATAAGTATTCTGTCAGCAAAGCGATTAATTGGTAGTCCTCGTATTTTAATTATAATGACAATGAAGTTTTGTATTATTCTCTCATATTTTTTACAATTTTATAATTAGAAAAATGTAATACATTATTGTAAAAAGTATTTTAGAACTACCCGCTATCAACATGTATGATAGTATATATTCAATACATGCACTATATCTTTCCTCCCATATAGGAAAAAGTTAATAAAGAAAACCTTTACGACAGTTATGCAACATTTCAGTGATTAACTATAGACTCAACTTATCCTGATGCGTCTCCGTTTTGCGTCGGAGCAGGTGTTGTTTGTAGAGTGGTATATATATTTACTCTCTTCACTATTTTTGTTACTCTACTATTAACCGTCGTAGATTCTACTTATCCTGATGATGATGATTTCCCATCCATTTTCCACTGCTACTCCTTTTCCATAGGTTGACTGGAAGAGATCGCTGCCTGAGTGATAGTGATAGTGATAGTCCGCAGTATTGTGTAATATGTTGTGAAATATGTAAATGTTTGGCTTCTATTTTATGGTATGCAATCAAGTATATTCTATTCTATTCTATGATGCCCTGTTCTGCCACGAAACATGTATTGGTTTTATTTATCTTTATTTGGGAATTAAACAATAAATGTCATATTTATGAATAAGTACAAAAATAGGACATATTTCAGTGAAGTTTCCACTAATAACATTGGTTGTATTATGAACGGCGTTATATATTTTTAATCTCTTCACTTTTTTATCACTCAGCGATTAACCGTCGTAGAATCTACTTACCCTAATGATGCTCCGTTCTTGGGGGAAATATGTGCTGGTCGTAGTATATCTTTATCTTTATATATATAATTCTTCTGTGCATGTGTATGTCACTGAACTCCTAAGCGGCTGAAACTACTATGGTTATCTATATTATTACCTTCTTCACTCTTTCTTGTGAAGAACAGAGAGTTTCATAGTGCAAGTATAGAAATATACACCATCATACATGATGGTAAAGACTTATGGAGTAGTTTTAACAATGACTTAATAGCATGGATTTCCGCAAAACGCCTGATACTATAAACGGTTCTAATAAATCGTAACGACGCGCTGCAAATTGTTGCCGGTAACCAACATCAGTGCTTAGCCAAAGCCATTCCATACGTCACTCACACTCCGCCAATCTACGATGCCATGAATGGACGTGGCCAGTAAAGCCAGCCAGCCATTGGTTTGCGTTTCTTTTGTAAACTGTAAATTAATGTGAAAGTCTGCCCTCGTTCCTGGATTACACGTCAAGTTAACGAAATCAAAAATTTTTATTCAAAGTAGATTCTTTACAGAATTCTTTTTGAACGTCAAAAAACTACCACCGACTCGTAAGGTGTTTCGTTTTGGAGAAGAGTCGGCGAAAGAAACTCCAATTACTTCCAGTTACTTTATTTCTACCTATGACAAAATATATGAAACTACATCTGTCTCTCCCAATAAATCTTTTTTTTTACGCAAAGGAGCATGCAAACCACTTGATGTTAAGTAGTCGTATCCCATAGACATCCAATACGTACCATCTAATACGTCCAAAGTACAAGCACAAACACGACTGAAATCCTGAGTTCGAACGTAGATACGTTGCTACTCTTGAGGACTAAGATGGTCGCCTCGCTTCAGTGTAGCCGGCAACCGCGCCTCTCCAACCGATATATAAGTAATGCTTTACGGTGGATTATGAAGGCGGCGGTGGTACTTGCCTGGTCGAACTGTAGTTCTCCCACGTTAAATGTATGTCAAATTGTTTCCTTCAATAAACGGGATAAAAAGGCGTATTATAAAGCCAGCGATTACTTCAATGATAAACTCATATGATCTGAAACGACTCCATCTCCACTTGCTTCATTAATTTAAGGTTAGCATTAGTAAATTGCATTTTCAAACAGAAAAATGTGTGGGTTTGGTGTTTTTTCGCCGCCTCTTCTACAAAACGAAACAGATATGAGTTAGTGGTAGTTTATTGACGTTCAAAAAGAACTCTATAATTAATCTACTTTGAATAAAAATATATTGATTTTTCAATCTCTACATGTCCGTGTCCAAGATTTTATGATATTCATATTAATTATGCAATAATAAGTTAATATGTGTATATTAGTTATAAATAAAAAGTTTAGCCACAATTTACTGAAGTAGATAAGGTAATAGTATAAAAATTTACAATCCTGAATCTTTATCAAATATGTCATTGCTTATATTTAAAGCCTGAAAACAATTTACAAGTGGTTGGTGTTCTAAATCTTCAATTACATAATATGCAAATTGCTGTATGACGTGGCGATTGCGTAAATACTTATTGTCTATAAATTCTATGGTGAATATCTTCGCGTTCACGTCGTTAACCTTTTAGGTCAGATACGTCCTATGTGCTATACAAAATATACATGTCTTCAGACCTTTATGACATTTTCCATTACCGTCTACCTTACATTTGCTCTTTGTTCCCATATTATTAATTCCATATCACTCAATAGAAGACTGGCAGTGAAGTACATTGTTATACACAATGGTCTCTAAGAATACCATCATAATATTTTATGATTACACGCTGTAATATTCGTGAATGAGCGCCGTTAATTTTACGATGCCATTGCCTTACTTAAGTATAACAGATTTGTTCTTAACGTATCAAATAAATCGGTATATTAAATATTATTTTATACCTTTTACTATGTACCGAATACCGGACTGACGATTAACGACTTTAGATTACCGATGTTTCGAACAATGCATGGCTCGTGGACAAAAGTCGTAAATCGGTAGTACGCGGTACTTAGTAAAATGTATGAATTCCGCAATAATATTAGTTAAAAATATAATACTTTATACATTTAGTACATTACATAGTATCAAGATAAAATAATTAAATGCATATTAAAGTAAAGGAAAGCCAAGAATTTCAAAGATTTGTAATGTGATGTCGTAAACACAACCTTGCGAAGCCGCGATGGATAGATAGTCAACAGTTTTTTTTATTATTATGAAAGAGTAAAAAACGGGCATGCAGGCCATCTGATGTTAAGTGATCACTGCAGCCCATGGACAACCACGTCAAATCATAAGTTCTATTTATGGATGGACGCGTATGCGTTCCTACTCTTGAGGACTAAGATGATCGCCTCCAATAATGTGTATCCGGCAATCACACCTCCCCAACCGAAACACAATACATGAAGAACATGGTGCTTTACGGCGGGTTATTAACCATTTTTTTCCTTGGCAACGTTAGCCAACAGGCGTTCAAAGCCGTTGAACTGATTTTACATTGTAAGTTTGTCGTTCATTAAGTGTATATAAATATCTTGTACTGAAACGAAATATTTCAATTTGAATTGAAATTGCTAAACAATTTGCAATTTCGTTTAACCTGAGTGGCGTTTAACAATAGAAATGGTTTCTAATTTGAATTAATTGGAAACTGAGGTATTTATTAATATTTGTGATAATCTATGACAAAGCTCGACCACAATTGCGAGAAGTTGATATGGAATTGAAGACATATACATTACAATAGAATAGAATAGACTTAATTGTAGTGATGGCTACTTCATTGTTGAATATACATCATAATATGGTAACTTAATAGTCCACGAGGCAGGTGGTTATGGTCAGGAGATTTTTTTGCAGACTCACGGTAAGTGATGCCTGAATTGACATTTTAATACAAAACTGCGTTCATAAAACTTATATTAGGTATCGAAACAGATATTAATTTTTGCGAAAAACTTTTCATTTTGTGAAATGGAACGCGAACTGAATCCAACTTTAATTTATTTTGCCGTGATGCCGTAATTGTGTAATTGATATCTATGACCTAGAAAACTGATGGAGATAACGTATTGTTAAGATATGTTACCTTAACATCTGAATTTACCGTTTAAAATTCATAAACATTAAATGATGAGGTTAACTTTGACGATCAAAATATTAATATATGTCCCATTTAATCACTGATTACGAGTTTGAAAATTTTGAGCCATGGGATTGAAATGCCAATTTTTTCAAAAAACTTGTATCGAGTCTGTTTAGGTTAGACTTCTGTAATAGATTTTAGGTATTAAATGTTATATTTAATGTAATTACATATGCAAAAAATACGTTTCCAATAAGTTAATTTACTTATAAAATAAACATACAAAAGTCTTCCGAAAGAATTGAAAGATTTTTGGTACAAAATTCTTCTTTCTCTAGGAATCGATAAATTAATTACTTCGATTTCTTTGCAATCAACTCACTTATTATGCCGCACAAAAGTTTCAAATTGTTGAAATCTACAAGAATTTTGAATTAAAGGTATGAAAACAAATAATATGCGAACGGAATAATTTTGCATGAGTTGATTCAAGAATTTTCATTTAATTTGAACGTCACTATTCAGGAAATTTGAATAGAAGCAACGTTACGGGTTACGGTGGAAATTTCTGCAATAAGCAATGTTAGCGTTCACGTTGACACGCATCGTGGGCTGTCGACGACAGCTATTTAGATGAGTCTTAACATCAACATAAGTATGGGACACAAAATGCCACCGAAATTATTTCAAGTTCTATTACCACTTTAAGATAAAATCGGAATATTTTGAGTCCGTACATTTAACAGTCGAATTTAACTTTAATGGTCGTACCGTCAGGATTTTTAGTGATGAAATATAAGCTAACTGTCGAGAAGCTTGCGAACGACGAAAAGTAATATTAGGTAAAGTTAAGTGGGATAATGTTAGGACCGGGAAAACAGCGCGAGAAATGACTTAAAAGCCCCTCGTATTTAATCATTTTGAAGGTTAACAGGCAATTCTCTCTAACAAGATGGAGGCAGAACGTATTAAGTTACAGAGGAGAGCGGCCTCGGATTTTCATAGAAAACGCGGCGAATATAAAGCTTGGCGAGATGAAATTCGAGCTCATATCGAGCGTATTGGAGTTGTAAACGTGTCGAGCGCAATAAATACGTTTCAAACCGCAGTTTCCTGGGAAGGAATTTTTCCCTTTTATCGTCGTTTCTATATAGATACGATAAGCCCCGATATCTTTGTAAAGCGGAACGTGAGATGATTCTGAGCGACGCACATTAGTAAATTTTGACGAAGACTCCACTTGATATTTTGCTCGGAAGTGTCCTATTGATCGCGAGTGTTGTTAGCGTCTCCACCGTACTTGCTCGTGAATAATGCGTTGCTACAACAATCGCAGTTATTCAGGACTGAATTTAACTTGGTTCGTGTAATTGCTTGAAATTATGTTCTTAATGCTCATAACGGAGGAATTTTCCGGATTGTTCGCACGGCCATTATCGTGGATCCTGCCTTGAATATAAATTGCGATGAGGTCACTGGATCACCATTTAAATATTTGCATTCCGCTTGCTGCATTATGAAGTTTAATAATGCTTATTTTTTAGCTATTACGCTCTTAATATATATGCGCAAGTGTTAATATCCTTTACGGTTTTACGGTTTATTAATTCATTTCGACTTCGATGTTCCCATGACTGTCTGTATGCACGTTGATTACCAACTGTATGGCCCCCGATCCGGCCCCAATGCCCGCGATGAGGTCTCGTGGTATCTCTAGACCTCTAGTTTCTCCTGACACCATCGTGTCGATTATCCGAGGAATTGGTCCTGAAGTCGTGTATGCTATAAGTAGTGCGATTGAGAAGAAAGCCAATGAGCTGCAGCCGCTCCTGGAATAAGGCGAAGGGCAACGTTAAACTATAATCCATATTCAAATGAACATTTCTGTTGGTTTTATTTTTGGATAAGAAATATTACTTCAAGAGTCATAGTTAATAATTCTGTTCAATGGCATTTTTTCTCTTTAATTTCAGTATTTAGAAATTTTTCATAAAATCTATAAACGACGTTATTTTAACTCGTTTGCAAAATTTATTCAAAACTAACTTAGATTAGGTACTTAAGTTATGATGTTATTTTCATTGATGATTTTGCATCACGTTATAATTATTAATATTTTTAATGACAACTTACATGGCTGACCACGCGTGGGCAAAAACGTTCACTATCTCTGATTCACTTCACCGACTATGAAGATGTCGTGCGCGACACGATCAGATAAGTTCTAAGATTACTGATACCAGATATTTGATAAGCTCTCTCTATCTAGTCGATAACTGAATCGAAGTTGAGCAAACTCAAATTCAATTTTATGAGTCGCCTGAAAAGGTAGATTGTTGAAATTGTATTTTCGTGAGAGAAATTTTCGGGTTTGGAAATGTGATAAGATTTAAGGGCATGTGATAAATTTTCTTTTTGATGTCACTGCAGCGGTATTTACTTTGAATTACTGTGAACGTGAAACAACGGGGCTGGTGGAAAGAATGACATACTTGGGACGGCTGGGGTGGCGATGTGAGGAACAAAGGATTCTCGGATGAAGACGCACGTTTGATGAAATACGTTATAATATGTCTATTGACATCACAGTTTTTATTGCTGAGACATATTTGTACGTAAAATATCGAATAAATAAATATGCAGATGAAAATTATAGAATTAGAATAATTTATGGTTAACTAAATATAATCTTAGCAATACAAAAAGTTAGTAAATTTTTAAATTTCACTATTTGATGGAAAAATAGTTTCCAAGATTAAATTGCTTTGTTATATATGACGTATCATCAAGAGTGGTAAAGCATCTATGATTGACTGCAGGTGGGGCGCCTGTTCAATATGAAATCGGTTGTAGATGCCCATGAGCTGTTTAATATTCTTTGGACAGTATTCACTTAATAATAAAAATTCTACTTAATGGTAATAAAAAAAGTAAGTTCTACCTCCCTCTTGTTACAGATTACATGGACTCACTATGTAAGGATCATTTCCTACAACGGCAGTACCGGAAGCTCGATGGCGGGGTCCTGTGGTCGCGCAACGAGCGCAACTTGGATTGCACAGTCACGTTCCAGACGCACAGCATCCTCCAGCGGTTCATGCTGCACTTCGAGATGCTGCAGCTTGACTGCAACGACCATCTGCTCGTATACGATGGCGCGCACGCTACCGCACCACCCAAGGTAAGGTTCGAAATTATCATCATCAATCGCTGTTTCCACAATCCGAAGCAATTCTCGTACTTTGAAGAAAATTTACTCATCTTACTTATCCTAATTGCTAATAATTTTATAATCCAACAAATCGTAATTCATACTAATATTATAAACGCGAAGGTTTGTTCGAATGTTTATTACTCTTTCATGCAAAAACTACTCAACTGATTTTGATAAAACTTGACAATAATATAGTTTATACATCAGAGTAATATATAGACTACATTTTATAAATATATTTTTTGAATTTCGTCATATTGTAACGATAACTACCAAGTTAGTCTGAAAATTGTTGTTCTCTGTTTTTTTTGCTATTTTGGTGAGTGTTTCCTGTACCGCTATAGTCACACAAAGATTGTACATCGTGGGATTGTTTCTTTTAAATAGATATACAAGTTATAATAGAATTCAAACAAATAAAACGATCCTTATTAAACGCGGATGAAGCCGTGGATTCCAACTAGTTTGTAATAACGTTATGGCAAAACTTGTGCCAAATAAATGTTAGTAAGAACACTATAAATAATAACATACATATACATTATACTACTATTAGTAACATTGAATAAAACTACAAGCAACATACTACTCCTAAACTAACTACCCAATATGAGTTAAGATGGGCCGAGAGTAAACTTTTTATATATGGTTGTTGTTGGTACTGTAAATCTATTTGTTTTGAGAAATTAATAAATGTACTCGTATTTGTGAGATACCATGATGCAGAAAAACGATTAATGGTGACTGTCACGGAGCAAACATGGAACGATACAAAACAGAAAATGTATACTTAAAATGTATTATCTATGAAGAAGATACATGTATTCTTATTACGACATGACTAGAGATTGATTGTCTAAGACGATGAGGTAAGCTTGTAGGAAGAAACTATGTAGAATATTCTTTTAGTTTAGCCGATCGTTTTATAGAATTTTTATTCCCTTTTAATAAAAGGTACGGGTATAATGAGAATACCATCGATATGGTTTTCAATTTGGAGGGATTCCAAGACGTCGCGATCGGCAATTACTCGCCAAATTCCGGATAAGTCCCATTTATTCTCTATTACTGCTTTCTAGGCTACCATTAATTTATAAAAGATGCCTCCTCAGGTATGCTAATGAGATCTGCGGGAATGCTTGGGCTTAGATAAAAGCGTAGCCTTCAGAAACATCAGTTTAGTATTATTACAATTAAAAAGTTAGCCTTGAAATTAAAGAATCTATCTGAAGCGATATTTAAATGTTTTAAAGATAGTATTGGATATTTAATAAGGCTGTAACAAGTCATAGATACAATAATCAGGTAATTGTTAAAGTAATTTAGTGATAGTTAAGTCACATTAAAAAAACCGAAACGAAATAGCTATTGGAAAGTTATAAGAAAATAATGATTGAAAGTAATTGAACAGAACAATTTCTTTCGGACCGAAAACATTTTTCATCATCGTAATAAATTAATCCCAAATTGAATAAAGAAATATTTTATCATAATTAAATCTGAACGCGCCCTGATTGTTCATTGTTTTGTTAATGTATACGTTGATTGAAAACGTTTAAATAATTAGGTAAGCAGTTTACGCAGAAAGTTCCCAAGTTATAGTTGTCTAAGAATTATATTCACAGTGAGAATGTTAATGAAAGAGTTGGTGGCGAAGTCAGCGGACGGCAGGTGCCGTCGCACCTGTTAAATAATTAACACGCCAACAGAGACGCAACTTTGCGAATTTTAATTTCAAATTCGGCAAGTTTTAGTCACAACGGTTCTCTACAAAGAGCTTTATACTTGTGTACCTATTGTGGATGGAGTTTAAGGGCCGGTAACTTTGAGTGGTTTTCTTTTATGGCATGTTTTGTTTATTTTTCCCTATCCTAAACACACACAATTAGAGCCGCCAAACAACGTCCCCTTAATTCAACGAACAAAGAGCTGTTATGCGTTTAATTATAATTTTATATCATTTTTACTGTGATTGCCATTAACGAGAAAATGTGTAAGGATACTAAACTATATAGTGGTAGTTTTTTTTTTATTGTGATAGAGTAAGAAA